>QZFA01000017.1:0-244264 GCA_003614995.1 Cladosporium phlei
AGGTATAATAAGGAGAAAAGAAAGAGAGTCGCGTAGAATTTCGATAATAACGCGAAACTAGCGCGCGGTAATGTTCCGCTTCTAGTACTGCTCCGCTTCTAGTACAATGACGTTAACCTTAGACCAGAGTACTAGTGCCCTAATCGGGACAGCGGTCTGTCAGCTTACGTCAACTATGGCAGCACTCAGCAAACGTCTCGTGGACTTTCGAGCAGAAAGTACATATCACTCGTAAAACTGACTCTCACTTTACTTGGCATGAGAGTCTACATATGCTGCTCTCCCCCCTTTCCGTCGGTCTGTATTGAAAGACGAAGCTATCTAAGCAAATCACTCTCATCGACCTAGACATACGCATCTAGTCTCCGCTTTCTGCATGATCGCCATGAGCAATCCCACCATATCAGAATCAGGACCAGGCATCGGCGGCCAAGCCCTCCTCAAACGACGACTCGGCACTTCCATCCAAGACTTCCGCGACCACTACATCGACCGTCACGCCCCCATCGCAATACCATGGTGTCTCGCCAACGGGGTCACATACTATGCGCAGGTGAGTGAGCCAATTGACAATATCGATTCTCGACTCGAAGGAAGCCTCCAACCATACCCAACAACACGGACAAACTAACACCCACACTCCCAGATCCACCGCCCCCTCCGCTGGACCTCCAAAGAATTCGAAGTGAAATACACAGCCCTCGGTATCAACCTAGCAGACTGGGACGCTGTAGCTGAGATGGCGTTCCCAGCTGTCGTGACGCTTGATGATTACTACCGTCCGAAAGTTGGCAAGAAGTATCATTTGGAGGTGATCTCGCCGGATGAGAAGCGATTTTTGCTGGATGAGGCTTTGAAGCATCTGCGAGGAGTGGAGCCGGGTGCTGTCGATGGCGACAGGGTTGAGGTTATCGTTGACGGGAAAGCGGTGGTGAGTGTCGGGGAGTGGGCGGGAATTTTCAATGATGTTGAAGGCACGGTCTAAGTATGGTGGGAAGATCAAGCAACCATTTTTGTGATAGCTACTCAGTGCTATCCTCAACAAACAATCGAGAAGAAACCCGCAAGACACTCCCTCTCACACCCCCATCACCAAGCAGCAACCCCACCCTCAATCAAGAAAAGTCCCTCCTCCCCATCCCTCCCCCCCTCAATAATCTCCACAACCGGCCTCGCCCCCTCCGCCACCGGCTTAGCCCCATTCTCCACCCTCGCCAACGGCGAAAGATTCGACTCCGTGAAACCGGGACAGTACATGAACGTCTTGATCCCCATCTTCCCGTACTCCCACACCATGCAGACGGAGAGCATATTCTGCGCGGCTTTCGAGACACGGTACTCGACGAACGGCGCGTCGTAGATCGGATTACTCTTATCGACCAATCGAACGCTGGTGGAACCCGCGCGGGACGAGATGTCGATGATGCGGGGCCCGTAGGGGGAGGTGGATTTGGAGAGGAGGGGGGCGAAGACTTCGGCCAGACGTAGGGGGCCGACGACGTTTGTGTCGAAGCTGGCGCGCATGCTGTCGCGGGTCCGGGGGCCGGTGTAGGCTATGGCGGCGTTGTTGACGAGGAGGTCGATCGAGTCATGGGAATTCTGGGCGGAGGCGGCGGCGCGGATGATCGTGTCATCGTCGTTCACGTCGAGGTGGACTAGCTCGACTGTTCCGGGAAGGTTGCAGGAGGTGAGGTATCCAATGGCTGCTTGGCCTTTGTCTATGGAGCGCGAGCCGAGGAGGACGTGCCAGGTTGGGGTCGTTTTGGCGAGGAGTTGGCGGGCTAGTTCGAGGCCGGTGCCGCTGTTGGCTGGAGGGGTTGGTTAGTTGATGTGGTTAAGGAGAGGGTTGGTGGTGTTGAGGTTGACTTACCACCAGTGATCAGCGCGACGAGTGCCTTGTCTGTCATGGCTGGGTTGCTGTATTGTTAGTTGTTGTCTTGCGATTGAATTGTTGCTGAGAAGAACTAAATCGGAGCCCATATATGTCTACACGAAATTGTGTCAGCGGTTCTCCGTATCGCCTATTGCCGTTGATCTTGTGCGTGGTGGTGTAACATATTGACTGTACTTAGGTCGGCATTAGCGGAGTTAAAACCGCTAGAATTGCTTTGTATCATTTAAAAGTAGACCTTGACAAGGTGAATGAGCAACTCCGGGAGGGATTCGTGAATGGATGGGCTCCCGCCTGTATCGAATTAGATTAGAGATATTAGACTACGAAAATGATGAGGCCTCTGTGGACCCGTTGTAAACATGACAATGATAGGGTATCGTTTTCCATAGGGAAGAGAAACACACGGCGCAACTCGATGCTGTCACGGTCGAGAGTGGCCGGATTCCAGGATGGAGAGATGAGAAAATGCCGTTGACCCAAGCGCTTAGCTGACAAAGTTTCTGGCGGAGTGTTGGTTCTGCGCTGCAGCCTTGTAGGATGCGGTCGGCTGCGCTTCACTGTGGGCGACTGGGCGAGGAGAGGTGGCCATAGTGACAGGCTTAACATCGTACATGGGCATAGAACTGGTGCTGGAAGAAGCCTCAGAGCTGGTGTAAGAGGTCGAGATGCTTGCCTGAACCTGCTTAGTCGAGTGAGCGTCAGGCTTGCGCATCATGCCCGGGTACATGGCCGCGGAGAGCAAAGTACCGATCGAGCCAGCCACTTGAGGTTGCTTGGAGGAGGTGGCAACAGAAGTGTGGGAGGTGCTCAACAAGACAGGCGGGTCCGTGGTCTGCGAGTATGCTTTTGCTGTGACAGATTCGGAGATGGCGCTCGTGTGGTTGTAGGTGTTGCCCTGCTCCAAATAATCGTCGTGAGTGGTGTTGTAGTGGATCTTGTTGTGGTGAAGAGCGTAATGGTTGTTGTAGTGGTGAGGATGGTCGCTCGATTGAGGAACCGCTGCGGTGGGGGCGACATAGTACTCCTCGACAGAAGAAGTGGTGAGGTTGACGGCGCTTGGGGTAGTACCAGTGGAGTTGTAGCCAGTGTACTTGTAACCAGTGGAGTTGTAGCCGGTGTATTTGTGAGCAGTAGAGTCGTATCCAGAGTGCTTGTGGCCGATGTAATGGTGAGCAATGGCTTGGTAGCCAGTGTGTTTGTGAGCAACGGGTTCATGGGCGGTATATTTGGGAGCAACGGGTTCATGTGCGGCGTAGTTGGGCGCAGTGGAGTTGTAGCCCGCGTATTTCTGATCAGTGTACTTGTGAGCAGTGGAGTTGTGTCCACCGTATTTGTGACCAGCGGACTTGTGATCGATCGAGTCGGTGAACTTGAAGCTGCCAGGCATTGCCCACTCGCTCGGGTGAGGAATGTAGTCCTTGTCCCAAGCTTCCATTGGTGCATCGCGTGCCGCAGCTTTGGCTCCGGGTGCGTCGGTAGGCAAAGAAGGCTTTCCCGATGCAGTCAAATCAATCTGTTCGATTGGGACGACGCGAGCTACCTCGTTGATACCGTCCGGCAAGCCGCCCACTGGATTGCCTGCTAGACCTTCCGCCGGATTGCCCGCCAGATCGCCCACCAGATCACGCTTGGCGGCCCCTGGACCATTTGTTGGGCATGGATGGGTCGGGTGGCCGGTGAAGCATGTCGGTAGGTGTCCGTCGACCAGGGTCGTAATCGTAGCAAGGTTGTCTTCCTGATTTGCTGCACGGGGCAAGTGCGTGACGTGTGGGTCGAGGGCGCTGACGACCTGGCAGGCGGCCGCGAGGAGAACGAGTGTGATGTGCATGATTATCGATGATGCTAGGTTCTTCAAAAAGAATGACTGAGGTGAGAAAAGGTAAGGCGCTGTTCGACTTAGCAGCGCTGTAACAGCAGAAGAAATGCAGTGCGAACAAGCTAATGAAAGAATGAATGGGTAGAGACAGGTGGAATCAGACAAGATCAATCGTATATGTCCTCGAGAATGAAGCGCCTAGACCTCTTCGTATTCGAGACACCACCCAAGCGTTTGTGAGGTGGGCAAATGGGGGACGAACGGTCGGGATTGGAAAAGCACTGCGGCCACGCAGATCTCTGCGACATTCCCACTGCAGACGCTGGTGAATCCAGTTCTGAGAGGCATTGTCTCCTTGCGGAAGGGTGAGAGCACATGGAATCAGGTAACGGTAAAATGGCATGTCGCGGATAGGAAATGCAGGCATCTATGGCGGTCAGCGGTACCGGCCCAGCCATAGCATTTGAATTGGAAGGCAGCATGGTCGTGTCTCTGCTTCGTGGTCAGTCTTATTGAGATCGTCGCAAGATGTTGCAGTCTGCATCAAGTCAGATAAAGATGTCTCAGTTCCACGTGGTGCCCCTTAGCTCGACCGTCAACGGCTCCCCGTCGCGTGCCCGCTTGGATAATCTGTGTCGCGGGCAGTCTGTTTTCCTTGTTAGGTAGAATTCTGAGCATACCGTACGCTGCGGGACGACTCTTCAGACATGCACCCTTTGGCGATACTGTAGGATGCAAAACAGTGAAATGGTTGGAAGGGGTCTGCCGATATCTCTCGTCAACAACCCTCAACGCCGCAAAAAAGTTCAGATCTCTGGCATCAGGGCATCATGATGTTGTGAGCCCCAAGTCGATGTTAGCCTCCCCTCGTGCACAACGTAGGCGATTATCTGATGGCACCCCGGGAGTCCGCAACGTCTTCCGACGTAAAGTGAGAAGGCCAAGTTCGAAGGATGCTGAAGTCCATGGGTAGGAAAGCAGAGCGAAGCCACAGGGGCCAGATTGCAATCCATTATGGCCGTCAAGTTTCCCGTGGCCGTACTAGACAACCTTAAGGGACGTGTCCACGCACTGCAGCATCGCCAGTAGCATCAAGTGACACGTCTTGACGGCACCAGCTGCATACTGTAGGTAAGGCCCGCAACGCCGCAGTCTTGCGGCTCTTCTGACAGTCGAGCGCCACTTCTAAGGTCTAGATGCCCAAAATGGCAACCACCTCGCGCAGTGAGCTACACAGTACTTAGTCTGCCAAGACGCGCGGAGAAGTCAAGCATGGGCCGTCGGTAAAGCAACTGTAACTGCACGTGGCATAATCATCTCGCCAGTGGTATTATTATTGATGGCAGCATAATATTGATGCTGGACGCCGCTAGATGGCATGATGGACGTCGGCCAGCCGTTTCCAGACGACCTTTGCGTCTTTGGTGGGATGATCTGTGGGCGGAGGCTGCATCCGACTTTCCATCTTAGCGAGGAGCAGAGCTTGGTGCGTGAAAGCTGGATTTGGTAACGATGGTACATGTTTGTATGTACATAAAGAGAAAAGGAGGAGGAGAAGGAGGAGGAGGAGGTTGGAGAGGATGGAATCGGAAGTGGCATGATCCTTCGGCGCTTGGAGCTCGAGCTTCTCGGCCGGTGCCGTCGGGTGCCTTCCCCTCGTGTGGCAGGGCTGTCATTCTTCCCTTGTTCTCCTCTCATCAATTGACCATCCAATTTACTGGTGCAGAGACGTGGACAGCATTGCCAACTCCTTACCTCACTCTCACGGTAAATTGACACTCGCACACGCCCAGTACTCTGTCGGTCTCGGGATCACCGTATGACTCTGGCCGGCTGCCATACGTGGAATCCTGCCACACCGCATACAGCTTACCTTGATACTGTATGCAGGAGTGCCGCCTCGCTTAGACCATGTACATGGCAAACACACAAAAATCGCATGGTCAGCGGACTGATACTCTCGACCAAGGGACATTGTCTCGCCAAACAATCAGCCTCGGTTTCGCCGCCAATCATAGAGTTGGCGCTTGCAGAGCCGCAATACTCGCCATTCGTCCAGTCACGCGTGAACCAGGCACGCGACTGAACATCTGGATTGACCGGAACAATTTCTCCGGCACTCAGCGAGCCCGGATGAGAAACAAGGAAGCATTCAAGGGCTTCCCTCTTGTCTACGTGCCAAGCTGCCGTATGTGCGGTGAGGACAGAGGGTTTGACACTTGGGATGTCGTGATCCTTCCAACTTGTCAGTATATGGCATTACGGCAACGAAATGTAGCATGTGCGGTACTCTTCGGACGAAGCACTTCTTTCACGACGCATGCTCGGGTCAGATTCGCCTATCGCGTTAGCCCTACGTGTTCCTGTACCTGCTCTGGCGAGAACAACAACTCGATGCATTGCGCGGAGGTTCCGGACCGCTCTCGCGTCTCTCCACGATGTTGAAGATGCACGCCGTCCAGGAATACGGGTGGTAGCAGGCCGCAGTACAGGCCCGGCAAGCCGGAGTCTGTGATCCGCGCCCAAATCGATACATGCCCTCCCCAGATCCCCCACAATGCGGCGCTCTACAGTCTAACGAGTGGATCCAGGCCTGCTCGAGGTAGCTTGGTACCGAAATTGCTACCATGTAATCTTTTGTATAATTGTTCAGTGAGTCGCCCTCCTGATCCACAGCATTCCAACCTCATCGGCACCGACTGCCTCTTCCTTCGTTACAACAGCTCAAGAAGAACAGCTCCAGCATGCCTTCCATGGAGGAGAAGACGCCTCACGACACCGTGGAGAAGATCATCGACTCCGTCCGTATACCCATGATCGAACCAACTTTCCCCTGATCTAACGATTCTCACAGAGCGATGTTGCTGAGGTCAAGGTCGTCAAGGGCTCTGAAGCCTACAACGAAGCTTTGATCAAGGAGCCTCCACCTCTCTGGGACCGCACGACATGGGCGCTGATTGGATGCCTTTTGCTCGGTTGCTTCGCCCAGACCATGGTGAGTTCACGAGAGATCAGAGCGCATTGTGACTTTGCAAGCATCCGCAAGACTGACAATTGGTTCACAGAACGGCTTCGATGGTTCCGTCTTCGGTGGTCTCACCGCCAATCAACAATTCCTGGACTTCTTCCACGGAACCAACGACGGCCCCTGGGCTGCTATCCACTCCGCTATGTACCAGATTGGTGGTGTCTGCGCTCTGTTCTTCGTGGGCCCAGCCACCGACACCTGGGGTAGGAAATGGGGCATGCAAATCGGAGCATGGATCATTATCCTTGGATCCATCATCAACGGTACCACTGCTTACAACGGCAGCCTTGCTCAGCTCAAGGTTGGTCGATTTGTGCTCGGATTCGGCGTCTCGATCATCTCTGCGGCCGGCCCAATCTACGTGGTCGAGACGGCTCACCCTGCCTTCCGTGGTATCATCACCGCCTACTGCAACTGCTTCTGGTTCACTGGTTCCATTCTGGCCTCCGGAGCAATCCGCGGTACCATCACGATGAAGGGCAATGCCAGCTGGGAGATTCCAGTCTACCTTCAGATGCTCTTCCCGGCATTCATTGTGGCGTTCGCATGGTTCATCCCCGAGTCCCCACGCTGGCTCTATGTCAACCACAGACGTGACCAGGCCGTCGCTGTGCTCACCAAATACCACGGCTACGGCAACAGAGAATCCGCGTGGGTCAAGCTGCAGCTCGAAGAGTACGAATCGTACCTCAACATGTGAGTTTGTTCTGCGCCACATCACCACATACCTCATACTGACTCATGTTTTCAGGGAGGGCTCCGACAAGCGCTGGTGGGACTACCGCTCGCTCTTCAACTCCCGTGCAAGCAGATACCGTCTTGCGACCAACGTCGTCTTCTCCATCTTCGCCCAGTGGGCTGGCAATGGCGTATGTTCAAGTCTTCTCTCCTTGAAGCCTCATTACTGACGATCCTCCCAGGTGCTCACCTACTTCCTCCCCGCCGTTTTGGACACCGCAGGCTACACGGACTCAGTCACCAAAGCCAACATCAACCTCGGCTACGCCTGCTTCCAATTCGTCTTCGCCCTTACCGGTGCCGCCTTCGTCGACCGCATCGGCCGCCGCCCCCTGATGCTCTTCTCCATGATCGGCTCCTGCGTCGTCTGGATCGGCGTGACAACCGCCACCGCCATCTTCAGCGAGTCGGACAAGACCAACCAGGACGCCGCCCGCGCCTCGATCGCCATGATCTTCATCTTCGGCGCCGTCTACTCGATCGGAATCACCCCGCTGCAAGCCCTGTACCCCGTCGAAGTGCTGTCCTTCGAGATGCGCGCCAAGGGAATGGCCTTCTCGGCCCTCGCCGTCAACGCCGGCGGCATGCTCAACCAGTTCGCGTGGCCGATCGCCCTCTCCAAGATCAAGTGGAAGACTTACATTGTCTTTGTTGTGTGGAACGCTGTGCAGTCTACTGTCTTCTACTTCATGATGCCGGAGACCAAGAACCGCACTCTCGAGGAGCTCGACTCGATCTTTGAGGCTAAGAACCCGGTCAAGCACTCGCTCACTCGCCACAAGGTCGCTCTCGCCAACGATGGAACTGTTTTGGCTTCGGACGATGTTTGAGCAAGACATCGATAGGCTATAGCTACAATCGGAAGATTGGGGTGCGGTGGGGTGCGATGGGAGGAGATGGTTGTTTTTGTCACTCGTTGCTAGTAGTTCTGGTGTTGTCGCTTTCGAGATAGTTGCTGCGCGAATACCAAATTGTCGTCTGTTGTTGAAGAATGGCCTACTTTCTTCCCTACATTTGTTGTACTTATCGAAGGCTGTTCCGGAAACAGATTTCCCATATCATGGACATCTCCACGAGTCCAGTGATGTGGAGTTCCCAATGTTCGTGTAACGACACATTGTGACTTCTTAGGCAGTGTAGAAATGCACACATAGTACCCCTAGTCTGACGTTCCCTGTTCACGATCTCTCATCATCTCCGTGATCCTTCAATTATCGTTGGTTGATCCGCAATGTCCCGCATTTACTACTACCTCAGGGCTTACACCCATCTGCTTTGTTCGTGATCGCGAAAGCGGCGGCGGAACGTTGCAATCCACGATACGGCCGAGAGCTGTTGCGCGGATATAAGCATGCGTGTCAGCTCCGGCTGAAAGTCGTGAATGTATACAGACAACTGCGTTTCCCCCCTTCAGATCAATTTACAGCCCGAAATTATCTTACACCAACCATCAGTCCAATTCCAACATCAAATCCCACAGAAACTACATCACCAAACCACAACAACAACCACAACAACAACCACAACAACAACCACAACAACAACCACAACAACAACCACAACAACAACCACAACAACCATGTCCTCAACAACCGCCATTCTCATCAAACTCTCCTCCGCCTTCATCCTCTCAATAAACACCTTCGCCATCCTCACGGGAACCCGCGTCCTCGCCTCCCCCCAATCAAACATCTTCCCCCCAAAAACCCCCAGCACCGCCCTCGCCGAGTCGCAGATCCGCTACTTGGCCGGCATGGCGACCGCTCTCGGGGCGATCGGTTGGTGGGCGTCCGGCGACCTTCAGGCGCGTCAAGTGCCGCTCGCGATCGCTGGGATGGGGCCTTTTGTCGGGGGGTTGGGGAGGGGACTGGCGGCGTGGAAGCATGGGTTTGGGGACGGGATGAGGGCGGCGATGTGGGCGGAGCTGGCGATTCCGGTTGTGGTTTGGGGGGCGGGGTGGGGGGAGGGGGTTTGGTAGGTGTTGGGTGGTGATCGAGGGATGTGTGTATTAGTGCGTCGCAGGTTTTGGTGTTTTTCACAATTCGTCAATCGCCACTCTCCAGCCATTAATCCATTCAGCCATTCAATCATACTGCCTCGGATTCCACCCATGCATCTCCCTAGGCAACGAGTACTCGATCCGCGAACTCCTCAGCATGTCGCCCAGAATCGTCTCCGTCTTGGACAACAACCACTCATACGCCTGCCGAGGCGTAGCATGAGCTTTACCCTTCAAGACAATCTTGCCGTGGCGGGTGTCGTAGCTCAGAGTCTGCGAGACGTTTCTGCGAAGCAACATGGCGGCGTGCTGGCCGGTGCTGCCTCGCATCAGGACCAGTTCGAGTTCGTACTCGCTGCGGGCTTTTTCGGCCGTGTAGATTGGTTTGATGATGGCGGCGTTGGCGATGATTTGGGAGCGCAGGTCGCCGATGGTGAAGTCGGCGTAGGCGTAGTTGTTTTCGGCTTCGTTGTTTGTGAGGCTGGGGGAGGTGGTTGCGGCGCTGTAGCTGGGTAGAGCCGCGGCGGGTGCAGAGGTTTCGGAGGGAGGCATGCTGGTCATTGTGAATATTGTGGTATAGGCGATTGCCAATTGTCGACAGTCATCTTTCTGTAAGGCCAAAGAAATGATCTGCCCGTCGCTGCCCGTATTCTGCTGTCACGGTCGGGATTTGACGCGACTGAACGGAAGGAACCGGTGGACTGTCGGTCACGTGTGGCAAGGATATCTTTTGGTCGGTCTTGGCGCAGATGTTGATGGAGAGAAGAGTTAAGAAGTTAAGACGGGATTGGCGGCTTACTAAGGCTGTATAGGTATGTACTGTTGTAAGCTGCGACATGCGAGGTGGTAGTCCCTTGGTCGTACGAGTGGGATGCTGCGGCTGCATCCGCACAAGGTTCGTGTCAATAATTTCTATTATTGTTCCTCGAAGACTCACCGTAACATTAAAAGGATGGACGCTCTCAAGGAAGCCCAAGTGATGCCTGCTGATGCGAACGAAGGATGCACTTTCTTCCAAAACAGGTGATAGAAGGCCTTGCGAGTGGCGAAAAGCGGAAAATGGGCAGAGTTTCACTCTCGCACACACACACACGCCGCCGTAAATAGCAATTCTGCATGCGCTAGTGCATCCATCGGGCCACTGATTTAGCGCTGGTGGTTCGGCTAGCCGCAGCTGCATCCCATAGTGGTTGCATGTCAGGAGAAATTGCAGGTGTCGATGGCCAGCTCATCCTCCGCCAGAGTCCGGCAAGAGATGGCACGATACCCATCAAACTGGACAACAAGGTCATGGTTGATGAGGTTCAAACAAAGCTGACAACGTTACAAACTCTCCAGGGCCCCTGCAAACGCTGTGCAAACGCTTGCGACATCCGTCGCGTCAGTCCACGCGGTTAATCCGGCACGGCCCACGGAATGACTCGCGCCAACACATTTATGCAGCACACATATCTCCTCGCCAATCACACCCGTGCAAAAGAATCCCTCAGGTACGGCCTCGACCCATCATGGAATCGTCAAACGTTGAACCGCGCCCCTGGCGCCACAAGCTATAAGGGTTTAAACCACCATGTTTCTCTCCTGTCACTTTCGTTCTGGGACTTCTGACCCTGTGAAATCATCTGCCCGTTGCGTTGCACATACCCTTTTGCACAGAGCGAGATTGCACGACGAGAAACAAGTCATGGCTGCCAACAGGAACTCGCGATACTACAGCCAGAGCTACGAGCCCGTGGACAACCCTGGTCACCCTCAAAACCTTGGCCATCCAGAGACTAGCCATCAGCCTGATGGCAGTGGTTACCAAGACTACGAGACCTACCGTGGCTTCAAATCCGTGGCCGACCTCGACATTGCAGAACCTGCCTCTGGCCTGCCTGCTCGACAACCCAAAGGCATTAACCGGAAAAAGTGGTTCATCATTGGCGGTGTTGCTGCCGCGTGTATAATCATCGGTCTGGCAGTAGGCCTCGGTGTCGGCCTGACCCAAAACAAAGACGAACCCTACACCTACACGCCCGTGAAAGGCGACTTGAAAGTGACCGACTCACGGCCATTCTCAAGAGGCGGCGCCACACGCGCGGATCCTGCCAAGACTGACGACGGCAACGGCGCTGGCAAGGACGAATACACCTACTACGATGGGCCAGCCACCAACTTCCCCAACGCAACAACGGAATGGATCTCATTCGAAGACTTGTGGGCGGGCAACCTTCATTTCTTGAAGACCTCGTGTCACGCCAACGGACACGGCAAGAACCAGAAGTAGGTTTATCCGTCATCATGTGCATTGACGATGACAAAAAAGAAACTAACGGCAAAACCCCAGTGACGACGAGATCCAAAGCATCTACGACGCAATCCAATACCGCGCAAAAGTCTCCCTCGTGGACCACCGCTTCATCCTCGCCACGATCCTGCAAGAAGTAAGTCCGCCTCCCAGGAATAACAAAAACTCCCCTCTCCCAAACCCCCTCACTAACACCCCCTTCCCCAGACCCACGGCTGCGCCAAAGTAAAAGCCACAACCTCCTCGGGCGGCGTGCACAACCCGGGCATCATGCAATCGCACAAGGGCGTCGAATTCAACCCCCAGCACGCCAACCAATCCATCTGGGACATGATCCAAGACGGCGTCCAAGGCACCCGGGACGGCGACGGCTTGGTGGCGAACCTGAACTACTACGCGGACGCCTACACCGCTGCCCGCGGCTACAACAGCGGCATCCAGCCCTTTGATGGGAATCTGAGCGCCGCGACGGGAGCGACGGCTTGCTACGTGAGCGATATTGCGAACAGGCTGACGGGGTGGTCGAATGCGACTAGTGGGTGCCATGAGGATTGAGTTAGTGCGGTGAAGAGGATTTTTTTATTATTATTATTTTTTTTTTTGTGTTTCTTGCGTCGATTGGTGGCGTTCTAGCCTTGTCTTTTTTTTTTTTTTTTGGATGGAAAACACCCTTGCGTTTGGTACAGCAGCATGGGTCACGGCACGAATGAACGTGGGGGGTTTTGAACAAGAAGTGTAACTACATGTACTGCTGTAATTCACTGTACTTACCGCTAGACCTCGACAATGAGAATGACAATGACAGCGACATCTATCCAAACCACTCGCAGAATTGGTCATATTGCCACGCAACCCAAGATAACGAAAACAGTTGCTTATGAATTTCGTTTCATAACATACATACATACATACATACAATCCAAACCATCATACACAGAAAACCAGAAGCCAAAAGCGACCACCTCCTCCACAACCTACTGCAACTCCGTCCCCGGCGGCAACTCCCACAACCCATTCTTCTTCCTCTCCTGCGCCCACCTCTCACACCACCCCTTCATCCTCTCCCTCCCCTTCGCATTCCCCACATTAACAGTAGGAATAACCTTCTCGATCCTCAACGCGCAGCAAAAGACCGTCAACTCCCTGAAAGAACTATGCTCCGAGTACGGAACGCCAAAACAGCTAGCCCGGCTCGTACACCCGCGCTGCGGAACCAGATCCCTCATACTGTAATTACTCTTCCAATTATCAGAGTTCAAAACAGTCTGTACAGAAGGTGACTCGACAAAACGCGAGTTGGGCGGGCGGTAGTTCCAGCCACTAGGCCTGAACCCGACGGCGCGCGTAAAGTGCGGGAAAAAGTCTTTGAGGTAGTCGTCGAGGGTGTCGCCGCGGATTTCGAACAAGGGCGTCATGTGCACTTGGGCGGCGCGCGGGTCGTCGGTCATTAGTTCGTCGAGCTCGGGGTCTTCGAGCGCGGCTACGATTCGGCGTTTGGCTGTGGGCGCGTAGATTTTGGAGTTGAGGGCGCGGGCGATTCCGAGGCAGACGCGCTCTTTGCCGATGCTGTAGGTGCCGACTACTACTAGCAGGCGGCCGCGGTTCTTGGCCTCGTTGGTGGAGGAGAGGATTTGTTGGCTGGCTTTGGGGTTGCGTTCGATTTTCATGTGGTCTTCGGTGCCGTCTTGGGGGGATTCTTCTTTTGTGGTGGAGTTTTCGCGTTGGATGAATTTCGTCATGCCTTCGCCGGCTCGCTGTCGTTTCATCTGTTCCCAGCCGTCGCTGTCGTCTGGTGAGACTTTCGATAGGCTGACGCACATATCGGCGCAGGCCTTGATCACTGATTCTTGGGGAGGGAAGGCGTATTTCGGGTTCAAGTATGTGGTGTCAAGGTAGCAGACGTCGATTTTTTGTTCCTTGGTCTTGCCGTTGACATTGTCTTGTACGTTCGGCATCAGCAGTGGATGCTCGATATGTGCCCGGCAAGCTCTGAAGTCACCGCAATGGAGGATCCGTTGCAGACGCGGCTCGCCGTTGGTCTTCTTGCCAATGACTTTCTCGAAGAGGAAGAGTGAAGATCCAGGGCAGTGGTTTGCTGAGATCATGGTGACTTGGACGCCTCTGGTGTTTGGCACATCGACGGTCTCCTCGAATTTGAGACCGATAACGTACTTCGGGTCAACACGCAATTGTTGACGAACCAAATTGGCTGTCACGCGCGAACAGTAGATCGGACCGTGTGTCCAAGTGCTCGTCAGACCGATGTAATGATCGCTGTGGAAATGACTGAGGAAGTAAGCCTGGCAGCCTTCTACGGCGCCGTACCTGAAAGCGTCAACGCAGATGGAGAGTCCGGGTAAGATCTTGTAGAACGGACATGTCCTTGTGTAAGCCGGTTTTCCTCTTGACGCATTTTCTGATGCAGCTGCCTCTGCCCATGCGGCGTCCTCTGCGTGACTTGACATCAGCTTGCTGAAAGCCGAGCCACCGCTAGGTTTTGGCTCGCCGAATGTGAAGGGATTCTGCTGGCCTGGTCTCGCTGGCCGAGCGGGCTTCTTGAACTGCGCCGCGGACGCGCATCGTTCCGGCTTGACATCTGATTCAGGGAGCACTGGTTTCTTGGGTTCTGGTAATGGTGTAGGGTTGCCATCAAGGCAATTGTTGACGTGGATGCCTGCATCCTGCTCGCTGACGCCTGCGAGTTCTGCGCTGCAAATAGGACAAGTTGGACTCGTGGTTTCTGTGCCATTTGGTGTACTAAAGGATTCTGCTTTGATGATGTTCTCTCCTGGCGGCAAGGAGTCGTAGTCTTGTCCGGCCGCTTCCGCCTCAAATCTAGCCTGTTCCTCCATGTATCTCCGCTCAAAAGTCTCGTCGCCTTCTTCGTTGATGTCCTCGTCGAAGTCGCCTTCAACACCGTCGAAATCTTGAAAGTCTGCAAGGCCCCCTCCGTAGCTTGTCTCCTCCTTGATCAATGTTGGAGGCTCCTCTTTCGCCAAGGGCTCCAGACCGACATTTGGCTCGTGTTGAGCTGTTTCGTTCTCCTGGGCTGCATCCAAAGCCTCAGGTGCCGCGAAAGCGACCACGGGTTCTTCACTTGGCCCTCTATCGAACCCAATGATTGCTTCAGGATGTTCTTCCTCGTCGTCCTCACTATCCGAATCTTCCATAAATGGTCCAGATTTTGTTGCAGCGGTTGTGGTAACTGGCTGGGCCGGCGTTGTAGCTTCTTCTCCGTCGTCGCCGAAAAGGCTCCCATTTCCTTCTTGCTCCTGCGGCGCATTGGCCTCTTCGCTGAGTCGTCTCCTCTTGGATGGCGTCTCAACCTCATTGAACCGATCTAGATCTTCCGCCGCCGTCGCGTCTTTCTCAAAATATGGAGACGCGGTTTCAGCCGGACGGCCGCCGTTCTCTGCAATGAACAGTCCTGTTTCTTCCTTTTTGAAAAAGCTCATGATATTCCCATTCGGCTTGGGTTTCGTCTTAGGCGTGGCGGCTGCCTTCTTAACATTTCCAGACGATGATTGTTTGCCTGACGGCGCTGGCCTGCTAGGCTTCGTCTTGATCTGCGCCATGGCCGAAGACTTTGAGGGTGGCGGAACGGATGGCGGGACCGCGAGGGTAAAGGGCGATTTGGTCGACGTTGACCCGGGAGATGGTGGTCGGCCTACCTCTGGCTGCTTCAGAGAGTCGCGAGGCTTGCGGAACATCGGTATGGCATGTTCCTGTGTGGTGGGAGTTGGAGTTGGAGCGTGGCTGTCGCAACTAAGTGAAGCACTCGTCATAGCAGGGTCCACTTTACGCGAAAACTGTACGCGACGACACGTGCCAACGCGACAGATGGTCCGTGCGAAAGACATCCAAGACATTTCTATCTGCAACTCCGACACTGGTCTCACCTTCATGCTTTGTCGACTCTCCACCAAAATCGTCTGCGTCTACCTCATTCTTCAGGTCCAATATGGTGTCATCTACGGTTATGCGGCCATGTGACAACAGACTTCACTATGAGAACATGTTTACGTAGTGACAAATTACGGACGAATCTGCGCAAGTGCGTCGCTTTCTTGAGTTACCTACTCAGATCAGGTGTCCGGCGAGACACATATGTACCCAGGCTTCAGGTCTTTCTTGGACTTTCGTCATCTGGTACTCAGATGTTGCTCAAGATGAGTCGAACTTCGTTTTCTGCATCATGCAGGATGTGCTGGGCAGAATACTTCGGTGACCATCCGATCATTGTTCCGCGATCAGCTTGCAGCATGCATCTACAATAAAAGATCAGCTTTTCGGCTCTAACAGTAACAGGAGTCGTTGGGGAAACATACGATCCACCCATCTCCACCGGAACGAATTCCTCCGGACAACCAAGCGCTTTCGCAGCAGCTTCCATGGACTGGTCGCTCGGTTTGTGAATGTTGTCGTCGTCAACGACACCACTCTTCGCCAGCGCCACAGCCATCTGCTTGTACAGATCCGGCCACTCAACGGAGCCGGGAGCAGCTAGGTAGTAGCCGTCGCGGCCTTGCTGGATTGCTTCCTCGCTCAGGATTTTCCGCAGAATGTCGATGTATAGCGCAGCACTGTCGTCGACGTGGCACACTGGCCAGGACTGTATTTTGTGTCAACAGTTGACCGAAACTGAGTTTCTTGCTAGAACACCTACACCAGCGCCTTCAACATCAATGACTTGACGCAGCGCCTTGGCCGCTTTCACGATGGCAACTGTGTCATTTAGGACTCAAAATAGTGCTCGAACCATTCCAAACAGCTGTCATTTTCCATATGTGACTCGATTGATCATGAGGACACTTTTCGAATCCAGTATTTCCAAGAGTAGCATACCTATAGGGTTGGGGTTGGGGTTATAATCAAGGTGGGAAAGATCGGCCCAAAGAGACCAAGGGACGCCTCCTTCCGCCCGCACTGTTTGACGCGTGCTCAACTACACCAAAACCTCACCCTTCCTGAAACCATCCCAACCAATCACACGCGCGCCCACCACCACCGATCGCAACGGAGCGCCCTGATTCAAATATCGCCCGCAGCGACCATGCCGACATTACCCGAGGAGCTGTTGGCTCTAATCTTCGAACAACTTGCAAGCCAAGATGTATTCGAGTTCGACGCACAGATGGAAGATTTACGCGAGCAGAAAAAATGGGACGAACGCTCCCGTATGATGGCTGAACACTCAGCACGTACTTCAACATTGCGAAACATATGTCTGGCATCCGAATCTATGCACCGCCTCGCTTGGCCCATTCTTTATCGAGATTTCAATAATCGACGATCAAGAGACGCCCACGGCATTGAACGCAATACACCCACTAGGAGACTACTAAAAACGATTTGCCTGACGCCACATTATGGACACGCCCTCCGGAACCTACTGATCAAGGCGTGGGTCCCTGTCGAAGCCATGCACGGACTGGAGATATTCGATCTTCTACAAAGCGACGCCACTGTCTCCGCCTTGTTCCAATGGCGTACCAGAGGTTTCTGGGTCGAGGACGGAGAGTTCTTCGATTCCTGGCACCGCGCGCTGAGCTTGGGCCACGAGGATGGCCTCGTGACTCTGCTGGTAGTCATGTGCCCAAATATCAAAGAGCTGGAAATGGAGCCACCAATCGACTTCAAGCAATCATTGTTCACCTACTTGCTCGAGATCGTTCATAGAGACTCGTTCATCAAAGAACCTTGTCCGGAAGGGGTGCTTGACCCTGAACAAGAGGAAGCAGACTATATGATCGCACAGATGTTCGGCGTACCGTGGCCAGATCAGAAGCTGCAGAAGCCTCCATTTCTTCATTCACTGAGCAAGCTTACGCTATGGAGCCCAGGCCTTGAAAATCTGGATCCAGACATGATCGTGCAGATCTTAACGCTGCCATCACTACTCACCTTCATAGCTTGGGGTATGAACTGCAGAGAAGACTTTGAGCCTAGGTTTGCAATCAACTCATCTGGACGGAAATCCAATCTCCGGAGCCTGGAGCTGCACTGTTCAGCGGGCACCAGGCAACTGAAATCAATGCTCGAGGTTTGTCCCAGCCTCGAGGAGCTTGCCTTGATCTGGGAGGAATTTGACGACCACGAGGACTTTCGCCTCGATTATTGGCATGTCGCACACAGTCTTGCGTTATACACCAAAGACCTGAAGAAGCTCACTTTGGATGCAAGTGCCGGCTGGGAAAACAACGACGCTGGATTGGAACCTTCCTCCAATCATCCCCTTTTACGTCACTTGGATGACTTGGAAAACCTGGAGCACCTCACACTCGACACTCGCGCTATCTACGGCCCAGAATTCCGCAACGAGGGTTCCTGCCTTGCTGACAACGTACCCAAAAGGGTGACGAATTTGACGCTTGTTTCTCTACTTTACGATCGGGACAACGATTCATTAGCCGACTACCTCGACCGACAAGACATGGACCTGATCGCCCTGTTGCAAGACCCGAACTTTGATCGACTGTCACATATACAGCTTTCCAATAGGACCAAGATGCTGCCACGAGATCGTGCTACTGCTGAGAAGCATGGATGGCAATTACTGCCACGACTCCCGGATGAGGAGATCTTGCGTCTCGTGAACCCATCCCGGTCCCGCACTGGACCCGCTTCCTCGGTCACACATACCGCCCAAATTGCCGAGTTATAATTGACCAGACAGCCCTATGCAAGATCATCCTAATGAATGGGCTCTGTCACCGGTGACGACTCTCAAGAAGAGCGTGGATGAAGGGAGATGATGATGACGATCGTACTTCTAAGACGAGGTCATTTTAGTAGTCATCCGCACCCGAATACTAGTCGCTGGAAGGAGCTCAATATCATCATCCGTCTCCGCCGTCCAGGCCGCCGACGATCCTCTCCGCTGGGACGCGATCTTGGTGGAAAATCCCGAGTCATCACTCCGCAGTTTGAGCGCTCCTTCTCTTCCTTCTTTGTTTGTTTGTTGCGTTCTATCCAGCGCACCAACACGCGAATCACTCTTTCCCGCCCCACTCTGGTGTGCGCTGTGGCCATTCGTCATATTGGAGAGTGCACCCCAGTACTGCGGCGTGTTGCTGTCGGTGGGC
Source organism: Cladosporium phlei (assembly GCA_003614995.1). Taxonomy (NCBI): domain Eukaryota; kingdom Fungi; phylum Ascomycota; class Dothideomycetes; order Cladosporiales; family Cladosporiaceae; genus Cladosporium; species Cladosporium phlei. The sequence goes on from QZFA01000017.1 coordinate 18,851, forward strand.
ACGCCATCGTGCCACGTCTGGAGGAATGGTTTGAGGCAGGTCAAGCACTCGGAGATCAGGGCCCAGTGCATGATCATCTGAGCAAGGATATTTGTCTCGACAACGTCTCTGATGGTGCGGTGGTAAGCCGATGGACTCAGTTGGATGAGGCGTATGACGACTATTGGGATGAGCCTGTGATCAGCTGTCAGATGGCCACTGGCTTGTTCTGTATGGAAGACGTACATGAGGCGTGCAGCGAAGATTGTCAGGAGCTTCACGCGCCGGTGAAGCCGGTGTTGAGGCCCCATACCAGCGCGAACGCGAACGTCCACAGCAGGAGTTCAATGGAGAGACCAATCGTTTCTACGATGACCCATCGCAAGTACTAAACGATGTCAGCCCGCTTGCGCGTGCATTGTTGGTGTCGTCTTACCGGAGCTTCGACATCTTCCCACAGCGCAGAAAGATTCCCTCGCAGAGCGATGGAAAAGCATGAGCCAACAGTCCAAGCTATACTCAGGGCGACAAGGACCATCGAGGCGACTTTGTGCTTCTTGCTTTGAGTAAGGTTGTGGAGGAACAATGTTGTCGAGCATTTGGACAAGCCCATGCTGAGGATGTATAAGATCTGGCTGGCATACAGCATCTATGTTTGATTCAGCCAAAGAACCGCAGTGACCGGTTATCATTGCAAGTCTCACCTCCATCCAACTCTCATATTCGGTGACTACATAGTCTTCAGTCGTCCTGCCCAGGTGAAGACGAGTCAATGCCAGGTAGATCGTAGTACCTTGCGCCAACACTGCGACCTGGATCACATCTGTTAGCATGGCTGGGCGGGAGTAAATCGTCTGGATTAACTCACATATCCTGCGACGAAGACTCCATCGGCGTAAGACCACTGCTGCTGCCACTTCGCCCAGGTCCGGACCCCGACGAAGAACGAGCTCCGCAACAAAGGGAGCGTTGTCCAGATGATCAAAGCATTCCCGATGGGTCTTGTGCTTTCCGGGGTTGCCATAGCTGTCAGGCAACAGACTGGTGGTTCGGTATGGAGAGGAGTTCGATGCTGGCGGAAATGACCTCTTGAAAGGAGAACTCGCATCGAGCGCGAGCTGCTCAATTAGAGCAAAAAAGCGAGATCAATCGAAAATTCATGGCCTTATGTTTGCGTGCTACGCGATACTGTGCCACCTCTGCCAGAGTGTCTGGAACCGAACAGGTTTGAGTAACGATTAGGGTTTGGTCTCGAGATCCCCCATGCAGCAGACAAAATGTAGCGCCTTTTATGCACTACTTCGCTTGGACGATTTACACTCGTTATCATGATCCAAGCGATATGAGTGCAGTGCCCTTGCTAGCGTGATGAAGGCACACCAGTACCGGTTGGCTGCAGGATTCGGAGTTGCTAGGGCATGCCTTCACGCTAGGTGAGCCGACGCAGGGCGAAGGAGACCGTGTGATCCTTTGAACAGCATTTTTGCCGTCTTCCCCAAGGATATCACTCTTATGCCGAATAAGTAAAATATGTTGTAAAGTGCTAAGGACAACAGTGTTGCGCCAAAAGACTAGGTGGGGTCTGGACTTGGAAGCCGGGGCCATGTCCACTGCCAACTTCTTCCCCTCGGAACCTTTCTTCCTCTTCCAAGGTTCCTCATTCATCACACAACGAACCATCTTCTCCGATCCGCGACACGTTCCATCAAACGGAGATTCTTTTCAAAGAATAATGCTGGCAGAATGGAAGAAATACCATGCTATAACGAGTCCCAAAACTGCAGATGCATCGGCTAAACGCTGTCATCTACAGCCGCTTGGCTCTTCAACCGAGTGGCGTACCTACGCCGTCCTCGTGCATATACACAATCTTGTAACGAGCCCTCGCCTCTGCGACCCTGGTAGGCCTGGATACTATTGACAGGCCGTCTTCATGTTGATCCACAGCCTTCAGGGTCCCAAGCCATGCCTCTTAGGTCACTTTGATATCTTGACTCTTCGTTCTCTTGAAGTTGCCTTCATCTGCCACTGACTGGTATCAGATCTTCTCACAACCTGTCTCTTATCTCACCAGATTTTGCTGCTCACATCTCAGAGGTTCAGCATGGCCTCCTCTTCTGCATTGCCCGCACACGGGGTTCTCGGTTATGACATCGAGTTGACAGACCGCAAAAGCACACAATTCGAAAACAGAGAGATCCTCAAACCCCATCTAGGCGACACAGATCAGAGCAGCGATGGCAGCGATGAGTATGTGGACGCGAGTAAATCTACAAATGTCGACCGGCACAACATGGAGCGCATGGGTAAGCAATTCACTCTGCTAGAGCTTGCCCTTCGCTAATAGTCGCTCGAAAAGGCAAACAACAAGCTCTCGTACGCCTTTTCCGCCCCATGGCAACATTCTCCTTCGTCGCAATGGTCACCTCCGTCTGGGAATGCGGCATATTCTCCATGAACCAAGGTCTGGTGTCTGGAGGACGCGCTGGAGTCATGTGGTCTACGATAATCCACGCCATTGGTTTCATTCCGATCGTCCTATCAATGGCCGAGATGTCATCTATCGCCCCGACGGCTGGCTCGCAGTATCACTGGGTCTCCGAGTTCGCCCACCCGAGATATCAGAAAGTCCTGAGCTACTACACTGGTTGGATATCGACGATGGCATGGCAAGCCGGAAACGCCATCGGTGTGTTCCTGACCGGCACCCTGATCCAGACTGTAATTCTGGAGAACAACGTTGACTATGCGTTCCCGGCGTGGCACGGTAGTCTGTTGGTCATGTCCAACATTTTCTTCACCGTGACAGCCAACATCATACTGTCTCGCTATATTCCGCGGGTGCAGACGGCTTTCTTTGTTTTGCACATCTTGGCGTTCTTTGCAGTCATGGTCCCAATTTGTGTCAATGCACCAAAAGCGAGCGCTGCAGAAGTCTTCACCGGCTTCGAGAATACCGGTGGCTGGTCGAACATGGGTTTTGCTGTTCTCGCCGGCCAGCTCACCGCGATCTATATGATGTGCGGCACAGATGCTGTAAGTGCGGTGCTCGACCATTTTTTGCTTGACATTGCTGATTGATCTTTAGGCTTCCAACCTTGCCGAAGAGGTACGTGACGCTTCCAAAACTGTACCGCGATCGATGATCGGTATCTTCGCTGTGAACATGGTATTCACGCTCGGCTCCTGGCTCGTCCTCTGCTTTGCTTTGCCCGATGTACCCGCAGCACTGGAGCACGTCAGCACGTACCCTGTGATCTACATTCTGGAGCAGAGCATGTCGACTGCTTAGGTCACCGTGGAGCTCGTACTGATCATTGCCCTCGTCCTCTTCGCCAACGTCTGCTACATCACAGCGGTCTCCCGCGATTTATGGGCCTTTGCAAGAGATAACGGCGTGCCATACTCAGCATGGATCTACAAAGTAATGTCAGAGCTCCGATGAGTTCACCTTTCCGTTTACTGACTTCACTACAACGTAGATTCACCCCAAATATCTGGTGCCGGTCAACGCAATCTATGTGACTGCCCTTTTCTCGTTCCTCCTGAGTCTGATCTACATCGGCTCGGAGATAGCATTCTACGCCATTACCTCGCTATTCACGGTCGCACTCTTACAATGCTACATGTTCTCGATCGGATCAATCCTCTGGCGTCGCATTCGACTTCCCGAGACGATCCCCGAATCGAGCTTCAGCCTCGGCCGATGGGGTATTCCAATCAATGCTGTTGCATTTGTTTGGTGTGCCTGGTCATTTGTAAGTCTACTCTGCTGTCAAATTGATAGACGGGGCGATCCCCAACTGACACATCTCGACAGTTTTGGTCTTTCTGGCCTCAGTCTACGCCTACCACAGTAGACGACTTCAACTGGGCGTCTGTCATATTTGTGGGCGTCATAGTTGTTGCAACGATCCACTATTGGATCTCGGGACATAAGAATTACCACGGACCTGTGGTTCTGGTGAAGAAGATGTAGAGGTCGGTGAAGTTATGAAGCCAGCCAGCCAGTGTGGAGGAGGCCGATGGCAGCCTGATATACAAACAATTAACACAGCATGAGAACTGTCCAATGAGCCTACACGTACTTCGCGGAATCGCGAATGCGACGGTCACATGCAGGAATCCGCCACGTTTCTCCGCTTAGGGTTTGGTACGCCCAGGCGGATGTCCAGCCGTGAGAGTTGAGGATTGTGGTAAACATAGTAACGTACGGCTGAAGATGATATTTCTTTACCGTCTCATATCTACAGGCATACCAGAATCTAGCTTTTTGACAGATGTTGATCTCAGATGCGTTTTGCTGAAACTACTAAATCGTGTTTCCACTACCATCATCCCGACAAAGTATCCAAAAAATCATGCCAGGCATTACTGACTTGCCGCAAAGCGTGCTCAACCTCATCTTCGGGTATCTCAGCTCCAAAAGTGTACGATCTGTTAGCTTGGCCATACCTGCCTGGAGTCAAGCATACAAGAGACGCTGCTGTGAAACCTTTTCACTCGATCTCTCGTCTGACAATATCGACAACAAAATCGCATTACTGGAACGCTGGGAACAATCAGAGTTACTCGATTATGTACACCGCATCACGATCGACGACTCCGGAGAGCGCAGTCGCGGCGGCCAAGGTCTGCTGCAAGATTTGTTTGATCGATGGTTGCCGAAGTTGAGTGGGTTGAGGCATGTTTCGTGGATTGTGTCGGGAAAGGAGAAACTGGAGAAACTTGACCATGCTTCGTGGCTCTCTAAACTGCCTTCGCAAACGCTGCTGAGTCTAAAGTGTGAAGGAAGCATGCTTGCGCAAATGACCGCTGAAGTCTTGTCCGCAGTAAAGGACCAGGACCTCTTGCGATGTCTGACTGTCGAACTTCGCAATGTTGATCAGGACAATAACGCAGAGATACTGAAGTCTATTCTCTCAGGCTGGAGGGGTTTGACAGCTTTGAAGGTCAGTGTGGTTGACGATCTTTCCTCATCACTGGCGGTATTCACGAGTATCCAGAATACCTCCTCGGAGTCGAAGTTGGACTTTACAACAGCGGAAGCAGCAAGACTGCCTACTTTGCGACATCTGGACCTGCATACTCCTGCATTGAATGAAGAAGCCTTTGCATCGTGGGCTAGACACGGTGATTGGAGCTCGCTGCGAAGCTTGAAGGCACATCATGGCTGGACCCTAGAGCACCTGGCAGGACAGGTGCCTTCGTTAGAGTCACTCTCAGTGGCAACTCTCGAGTCGCTGCATCATTTCCTAGAGCTCCAGCCTATTTTGCGTAATCTGGTCGTTCTGGAGCTTGCACAGGAACAAGCACCATCCAAAGCCATTTCCGATCTGCGACGTGTTCTCACACTACCCTTCGCCACAAACCTGCAAAGCTTGGAACTCCGGATAAGACAAAGCGAAGACGATACAGATTCCTCCAAAATCGACGTTGGCGTGATAGCGTCACTGTGTCCACAGCTGGAAAATCTCACCATCGCAGTTGGATGTGAGCAGTACAGGAATGCAGTCGGTTTCTTCTGTTGGATGGACGCCTGCATAGAAGCCGTCCTTCGCATGCCGAAGCTACTCCGCCTCTGCGTTAGGCTGCCTCGACTCATCTCTTCCGGAACCATCAGCATCCCACCAGAAATTATGGTGATTGCAACTGCATCAGATCTCTGGTGCCAGTTGTTGAGCTATGGCAAGAAAATGCAGAAAATCCGCATTGTAGCGTCAATGGCTCTCGAGAAAGCGGAGTCAGAGAGGGAGGAGGCCGTCTTGCGATTCCTGTCGAGCCTGTCTCCTGGTGATCCTGCTCTGACCTACATCATCTCGCCAGCGGAGAAAGATTGGGACGCAGCGAAGGGCTTACACCAATCATTATGCCCAGAGCTCGAGCAAGCTGAGGCGCTGCTACTCAGTGGCCGGACTGCTGACTTGAGTTTGACTGGCGATTACTCCAATGCTCGAAGGACGGTCGATGACATTTCAGCTTTCGCACACAACGGCATGTTCGTCGTGAAGAAAAAGCCAAGAGCAATGCCCGTATGGCTCACGCCGGAGCAGGAGCAAGATCGCCGCGAAGGGCCTCCCAGCCAAGCTAGAAGGACAAAGAGAGCTTTGATTCGAGGTGTATCTGAATTCACCGGTGCTTGGAGGCTGCCCATGACAGAGACCTCGCCGAGGACAGCAGCAGAACGGGCAGAAGCGCGTGAGACTGATATCAGAGGAAGGCCGGGGTGGTCGAAGAGTGGCCTAGCCACGAGAGTCTTTTATCGGAGGTGACTGGCCATGTTATGGTGGTCGGGAATCTGTCTGTCAGGTCATCAGTTTTGAGCTGTTACGAATATTTCTGTATGCCGTACCAGAAACGAGCAACAATAGACCGTTCACCAGCCTGTATTCTCTCGTATCAGCTCCGCTGTGAATGCCGCAGCACTCTTGTGTGATCGTTCATGGTCATTTGCCCGTCGAAAGCCTGCCGATGTCTCGAATCCGTCATGTTGCAGCCCACCAACATGGTGACACCTCCTTACTGGTTCCAATCGATGTCTCTGGTCTTCAGGAGCATCAGCGCCGCACGCCCAACCATGTATTGTCGACGCCAAGCCTTCCCACGGGCGCAAACGTCGGCACACCAACATTTCACTTACAAAATCGCACCTTCCTCCAAATAACATAAAAGAACACAACCACGATACCCGCATCGTGCAAAAGGATAAGGTCCTACCCGGAATCGAACCGGGGTCGCCCGGACAGTCCAAGCACGCTTCTGTGAAGAAGGAGGGATCAGAACCGGAAGTGATAACCGCTACACTATAGAACCATGTTATTTGATGATAGAGTAAACATTCTTTATTATACAACCCCCAAACAAATTAGAGTCATCAACAAGAATGCGTAGAATCGATCCTGATCGATGGCATCGTTGCTGGATCGATCGTGTTGCTGGAACAAAATAAAGATCGGAACAAGGTGTTTCTCGAAATTCCAGTACGCGAGACGCGTATACTGGGTATACAAAACTAACGTATATCTTCAGGACTACGAATCTCCACTTAAAGACGTGATCACTCTCCGTTATGGCGCTGTGTGGGCCTCGGGACATCGTACTGTAAGTGGAGGGGAAGCTTGGAGGGGGGCCTCTTTCTGTTTACCAAGTACGTTGCTGCATTAGTATAGATAACAGTAACGAACTAGCAGGAATCGAAGGATCTCTTAACCGTTAGTCACATAGCTCTCCTGCCATTACTTTAACTTCGATCCAACTCTTAACTCTTTATCAACAACCAACAACACTTTTGCCCCATCTCACAACACAACACCAGACAACGAAGCATCCATGTCCTCAGAACAACAACAACAAGAAATCCCACCCCCTCCCCAAGATGGCTGGAAACACGAAGGCGTCCGCGTCGTCCCCGCCAACTCCCTCGACTCCAACACCGCCCAAACACCCGGCATGAACCGCGCCGCCGCCATCAACTTCGCCCGAACGGGAGCCCAAAAGATCTGGGCCGGCACGGTGCACATCCACCCCAACGCCAAAACCGGAGCCCACCACCACGGCCACCTGGAATCGGTAATCTACGTCGTCAAGGGCAAAGCCCGCATGCGCTGGGGCGAGAAACTCGAGTTTACGGCTGAGGCTGGGCCTGGGGATTTCATTTTCGTGCCGCCGTATGTGCCGCATCAGGAGATTAATGCGAACGAGAATGAGACGCTGGAGTGTGTGCTTGTGAGGAGCGATAATGAGGCGATTGCGATTAATTTGCCGGATGTTGAGCCGGTGGAGGTGCCGGAGGGGGTAAAGTGGATTGATCCGACGCATACGCATTAGATTATTTGAGTGTATGGATGGCGAGGAGTCATGTAGATGGAGCGCTCAAGTGGTATGGTGAAGTGAGCATGAGCTATGAATTACGTTAACATGATCCAATTCAGGTGTGTGTTTTCGAAAACATAATCTCACCTCTGTAACGGAGGTAGTTCAACTGAAAAATATGTACACGACGAAGTCATTATCAATAATACACTTCGAACCACAGAGAGCCGTCTAATCTCGTACACCATATCCCGCCGACCCCATCTCATACAACCTACTAATCGCCCTCCCAACAGCAAACCCAACATCAGACTCTCCAGCGCCTCCAGTAGCCAAACTCGCCTCTGCCAAACCAGTCGCAGACCATTCCGTCTCGCCAATGAACGTACTCATCATGCTCGATGAAGCACCGCCGCCGGCCTTGACCCTCATCCCTGCGGCTAATTGATTCTGCACTTTGCTGTCAACCGGCACGATGTTGACAAAGACTTCTCCCAGCGGTACTGTACTGTGGCAGATCACCCTTGTTCCCTTCTCGTAGGCAAGATCGATCAAGGTGATGAAGCGTCGAACGCGGTCTTTGTCGATGGACTGGAATTCCCTGAGGCCAGAGATGAAGATTGTAGAAGTGGAGGAGCATAGGGCGTGGTAGTCTGCTGCGCCGAGAGATTTGTCGCAGAATTGCGCGAAGGTCCCACTGATCAGATTGAGTTGTCTGGGGCTTGCTGTGGGTGCTGTGCTGTCGTTCTTCGATGCCACTGCCTGGACTTCCAGTTTTCGACTGCCGTATACGGACAGTGAAACCTGCTCGAGGCGATTACCGCCCATCGCCTCCTCCAATTTCATCCTAAACGAATTCTTGTCGGTGAGAAAGGTCTCTGAACGCTCTTTGCCCCCAGCACCACCAGCTCCCGAAGCCATTCGATAGTCCTCCCGACCACCAATCTCCCACACCTCACAGCGTCTCTGCACCTCCCGAATAAACGGCATGACAATATCGCGATTCAAACCGTTCTCATAAAGTCCATTCGGATGTCGATTACTCGTACTGACCATCACGCCTCCCTCTCGCCAGATGCTCCCAAACAGCCGAGCCATGATCATCGCATCCGCGATATCGGTGAGTTGGAATTCATCGAAACACAAAACCCGACTCTCTTGTCGAATTGTCTTCCCGATTTGGATCAGAGGATCACCGCGATAATTCGGGCTCTGTCGAGCAACATGTAGCCGATGATGAATGTCGTTCATGAACTCATGAAAGTGAACCCTTCGTCTTGTGATCTCCTGGGGCAGAGTTGCGGTGAACAGGTCTGCGATGCGAGACTTTCCGGTACCCACGGATCCATAGATATAGAGGCCCGATATTGAGGGTTGCTGTCTGGGAATGAGAGTGGCGTGGTTAGTTTTGGCGAGTTCATCTTGGAGACTTGCCAGACGCGTCACGAGGGCATGTTGGTGAGCATCTGGTCGTAAACGATTCCTGGTCAAGAGGCCCTTGTATGCCGCCTCGAGGGCAGATTTGCTCATGTCGATACATGTAGGTAGGTAACACGAACATCGCATCGATCGAATGAGACGAGAGGGCTGTGCAAGTCCACAATCGCGATGACGTCGTCGGCGGCGCGAGACCTCCCTTCGATTAGCCGAAAACCCTCGCGACAAAGAGGTATACATGTACATGCACAGTGCGGTGCGGTGCGGTGCATCCAACATCACTCTAGCCATTCTTACAGCACCTCTTCCTCAATCATGTCAACCATCACCGCCCACATCACGACCTTCAACTGCGCCCGCGAACTGCCCTCAATATCCCATCTCGGCGCCGAGCTTTTCTCCAACTCGGCACCCAGCATCCCGCCCGACCTCATCGTCCTCTGCCTGCAAGAAATAGCTCCCATCGGCTACGCATTCCTCGGAGGCTCCTTCCTAGCGCCCTACTTTGCGAGAATCAGCGACATCGTGAAACATGCCGTTTCGAAACACTACGAGTCAAACGCCGACTACCACCCTCTGCTCGTCCGGAATGCAGGATTGACGGCGTTGATGGTGTACGCGAGATCAGATGTGAAAGACAAGATCCAATGGACTGAGACGGCTGGAGTAGGCGTGGGAGTCTACGAAATGGGCAACAAAGGTGCGGTCGGTGCGAGGATAGGGTTCGTGGGCGACAACGACGAGACGGTGCCCATTACATTCGTCTCAGCGCACCTAGCACCAAAAGAAGAGGAGTGCGAGCGCCGCAACTTGGACTGGCAAAGCATCTGCGAAGCCCTAGTCTTCACAAGAGACGACACCAACCCCACCAGCCCCCAAAACAGCAACAACAGCACCCTTCCCCAAAATGCCGAAGACGCCCAACCCCTCCTCAGCCGCGACGCAGAACACACCCCCAACGACGCAACCAACACACTCTTCTCCCCCCTCTCCCACATCTTCTTCGCCGGCGACCTCAACTACCGCACAGCCGACAAAGCACCCAGTCCCTCCGCCCATCAAATCTGGCCTCATCCTACCAGCGACCCCTCGCACCCCTCCTACCGCGACCTCTGGGCAGCCGACCAACTAAACCGCGAGCTCCGCAACAAAAAGACCCTGCACCTCCTGACAGAAGCCCCCGTAACCTTCCCGCCAACCTACAAATACTCGACTGCCGCCAAAAAGTCCGCCGCCGAAGGCAGGCCTTTACCTCCGGGCGGGAACGACGCGGACAGTACGTGGCCCTGGGCGAAGCATAGAGTGCCGTCCTGGTGCGATCGGATTTTGTTCTTGAGGGCTTCGGCCGGGAAGGCTGGCGGGGTGGAAGTGCAGAGTTACGAGGCGCTTTCTGTGCAGCCGACGAGCGATCATAGGCCTGTTGTTATGACTGTTGCGATTCCGCTGAGGAAGCCGGAGTTGGCGGCGGGGGTGGAGCCGCCTTTTTCGCTACGGAGGGATTGGGCGGAGCGCAGGGCGACGGCGCGGAGGTACGAGGTGCTGGTGGGGATTGCGTCTTACTTGGCGTTGACGTGGGAGGGCGAGGCGATGCTTGCTGCGACTGTTGTCGGGGTTTTGGGGGCGTATATGCTGTTTTCGGGGTAGGCAGTTGATTGAGATGGGGATGGTGTGGTGGTGGTGGGACGTTGTGTTTTTTGTTAGATACCCTTTGTTTTTTACGAAGTCCATTTACATCAGCATGATCTGTCGGTTTGTACCCTGCACGTAGACGATACGACACTTCTTTCTACGATGTTTGAAGACTCATGTGCTGTTTCGATCGACACATGCTTCAAGGTCTGACACCATGAAGAATTCGCGATAGGATTGGGTGAGAACATCGAATCAACATGTCTCATTAACCCTTGAGCAGCTCAAAAGACTCTTCTTTTCTCTCTCTCCACGCAAAAGTCAACTAATAACACAAGACCACCAAACGCCGCACTGCACCATCGCAGCCCATCTCCGAGGGTCAGACGTGATGAGGAAGCAGAAAGTCGTAAAACAAGCGAACCGTGCTCCCCCATGCTACCCCTTTTGCCAATGCTAAAACGCACAAAACCGTGATACTACTATGCTCTGTTGGGGGAAAAAAAACAATTCCTTCTGAATGGCTGATTGCGAACTAGTCGTCGTCGCTGTCCATTTCATCGTCGTCGTCCAAGCTCTCCATTGCTTCCTTGATGAAGGGCGAAGCCTGTTAAAAACAAACAATCATCAGCTCTGTGGTCATGTACGAGTATCGAGGACAGGAGATGATTAGACTTACCTTGACATCCAAATTGAGCGCCGTAGTGAACGCCCGCAACGCCTCACCCTTCTCTCCAAGGCCCTTCCAGCACTTGCCGAGCAAGAACCACACGTTCGCCTCATCGGGCGCCAGGTCGCGTAGCACCAGCAACTCTCTAAGTGCAAGCTCGAACTCGCGCATGTGCATAAGGACCCTTGACTTTTTGAACCTCGCTAAAGCGCTCTGTGGCGCCAGTTCCAGAGCTCGAGAGTAGCATTCGAGCGCATCAGGCTTCTTGCGCAGTTTCTCGAAGATGACACCGATGCAGACCATGAGGGTGGCGTTGGACGGGTTAATCTGCGCTGCGATGCGGTAGTGGCGCTCTGCGTCTTCGAGCTTGCCCATGCGCTCTAAGCTGCGACCCAAGCCGTACCAGCCAGCGTAGCTGCGCTTGTCGGCGGTGACGGACTTGCGGAATGAGGACAGGGCTGCGTCGAATTCTTCGTTGGCAATGTACTCGTGACCCATGAGCGTCCAGGCGTACGCAAACGACTCGTCGATCTGGATTGCGCGCTTGAAAGCTGCAATTGCTTGGTCGTGCTCGCGGGCCAGTGAGAAGGAGTTGCCTACGGCGCACCAGGTTTCGGGAGTATCGAAGGCTTGCTCTCGAAGGCTGTGGCAGAGGAATGCGAGTGGGGCCTCTTTCTTCAGATGCCACAGGACGGTGGAGTACACTTCCATGTCTTCGATGCGCGAAGGTTGTAATCTCAGAAGCCGTATGAAGCAGTTCTCAGAAGCTCGGTAATCTGCTGCCTCGTAGTAGGCTTTGGCGAGTTGAGCGAGCACCCAGGGCGTTTCGCGCTGTGTGCTGGATAATGAACTGAACGTGTCGATGGCTGTGGTTAGATCGTAACGCGAGGTCGCACGATAACCTACAGCCAGTTGCCGGAAGCTCTTGAGTAGTCCTGAAATCGCTTCCTTGGCTTCCTGCTCGGCCAGTACGGCAGGCGGTGGTTTTGCTATAGTTGTAGCCGCGAGTGCTTGCGTGACTGGAGGCTTTTCGCTGTTACGACTGGGTGCCCGTCGGAGTCTTTCTCGCTCCTTCTCCTTTTCTTTCTCCTTATCTGCTGGATCCGTTGGCATCATCTTGCGATTTCCACTGACTACTCTACCGACTGTGCCCGTGGTCCTGCCCTTTGTGCCTGTGGCTGTTCGTGCAGGCCTCGATTCGCGGTCGCTCCTGGTGGTCGTCGTTGGTGGCGGTTCAGCGGTGGTACGTCCACTCCTTGTCGTTGTGCCTTGGCCAAACAACCGATTGCTTCTTCTTGGGGCAGCTGAATCTGGCGCTGCAGTACTTGATTGCGAGGCGTGTCCCGAGATGGTACGCTTGTGTCCTCCACTGGCCTTCCTAATACCAGCTTCAGTAGGCACAGCGCTATCCTGTGGATCTGATGATGACTGCTGTCCTCGTAATGCAGGGTGCCGTGATCGTTCTGATGGCTCTACTTGCTGGCCTGCTCGGGCTCTCCGCGAAGGAGCAAATGGCGGTTGGTCTTGAAGGGCGCCCCCGAGACCTTCCATGTCCACGTCATCGTCGAAAGATGTGCCATTACTGTTGGCTGTTGGTGTATCCCATTCTGAAAGAGGTGCCTTGAGTCCATTCGGCAATGCGGCCCTGCTCCTAGCTTTGGGCAGTGCGAAATGGACTCCTTCTTGTTCGCCAGATGACCTCGTACTGAAAGGATCGTTTGAAGGAGTCAAGCCATTTGCATGGGCGAAGTTGTTGTTCTGAGAAAGCGCATTCGTGATCGTCCTTGGCTGATCCGTATAGATATCGGCTGTGCTCGAGGTCTTCGGCGCTGGTCCCATCTCTGTCGTCGATCGAAACATCTTCTCCAGGTCCACATCTGCACCAATCTTGCATAGCCCTTCCAGAGTTTCCCAAATAAAAGGGTTCGCCTTGTGCGCTTCAACGTAGCAATCTCCAGCCTTCTTCGTGTCACCGTGATTCCGCCAGAGCCTCGCAAGGAGCGTCTGCACGGCTGCAGCGTCGGGTATGTGTCGTCTTGACGTCTCAGAGTGTTTGTTCCAATTATTCCTGTTTTGCCACAAGCTCTTCGATTTTTCTAGCGCCGCAGTACCTTCCAGGTGCTTTCCTAATTCCAGACATGCTTGCGCAAAAATGTATGCGCAGCCGAGATGCCTACCGCCAGAGCCGTATTTGTGCGCCGAGTCGTATGCGAGCTTCCATCTCCGTTGTCGCAAGTTGGTCAGCGCGAGTAGATGTGAGCTGTCCGGGTTTCTAGGCTCGAGAGCGTAGAGACGGCCAGCGAGGAAGGTCGCGTTGTCGGAGAGTTCGTTGTCGAGGTGGTAGAATATCAATTGCCGCAGTTGCGAGGCGGCTATAGCAGTGTTAGGCGACATGCCTAGGTGTAGCAGAGTTGGTGGTTGCTAGGGTGCGTCGGTAGGAGAAATCGAGGGTGAGCGGAAGTGATGGCGAGGGCAAGGGAGGGCGCGCGATATCTGTGTGGCCAACATTGGCTGCTGTGAGGAGTATCACGAGCTGGGTAGGTCAGCGGCAAGAGCGACGACAATTGGCGGCTTGTTGTTATTGTCCAGCAGCAAATCACATGCAATTCATCGCATCTCGTAAGCAGTCGTGTGCGCGTCCAGCGTGGCCAGGTACCTAGTTGTGCTGTCTTGTGTTGCGCAATATGATATATGCTCCGGGCAAGTGTGTTGTGTCGTATGTAGGCAGAGGCGCAATTTTCACGTCGTTGCTGTGCTGTGCTGTCCGTCGTCCTCTTGTTGTGTTTGTGCTTCCAAGGTCGGAGCAGGCGCTTGTTTATAGACGGGCCGTGCGTGCATTTTGCGGGGATGCCGGGCGCCGGGACAGACATGAACATCTTAAACTCGACGCCAAGAATACCGTCATCTCGTCTTCACATACGTTTCAAATAACGCCCAAGGCAAGGCTGATATCCGCCGTCATGGCCCAGGTATGCGATCAATGCCATGTGAGATATACCAACATATACTGAGTCCAAACTAGAAAGCTTTCAAGACATTGGCCGCCCGCAACACGGCAATCCTCAATCGCATGCACTTGATCTCTCTCGGCATAAACACCCTCTTCTTCCTGATCCACTTCGTCTTCTCGTCTCGCAGCCTCCTCGCCTGGTTCGTTCTCAACCTTCCAGCCCTTCTCATCGAATTCTGGTTCGAGCGCATCGGTCGTCCGACCCACGACAATGGCGACTTGAAGCGCTCTGGCGAGGACCTGGAAGCCAAGGGTCTGACTGAGTGGATGTGGGACATCACCTACTGGACTTGGTTCTGTGTTGTCCTGGCTGCATTGGTAGGAAACAAGGCGTGGTATGCATGGGCTGCCGTGCCCGCGTACTCGGCGTGGTTGACTTTCACCACTTTCACTGGCGCAAGGAAGGGTCTGGCGGGCATGGGAGGAGTCCCAGCGGAGGCCGAGGGTACTTCGACTGGACCGGCTGGACAGAGCAAGAGGCAGGCAAAAATGGAGAAGCGGGGAGGCCAGAGGATGCAGTACAGGTGATTGTGGATCAGACTTAGTTTCTGGCATCGTGGCTGAGGTCTCGTAATTCGGCCACGCAGACCTCGCTAAAAGACAAAATCCCGGGAGACTGTTAGAAAAATTTGTTCCGCTCTCCAGACCTCCAAATATCGCACTTCAGACTTCAACTCTGGCCGGACAGTGCAGCTCAAGGCATCGAAGAGCGATGAGCGGGATCCCCTCGATTGCAGAGAGCTCGCCCGCCAAGCCTGCACGAAGCAGTACCTTGTGGATCGGAGTGAGCTCCACATGGTTACAGTGATCCTGCAACCAGGACTGAGCCAGGCACTGTTAGCGACGCCGGGTCGGAATCGCCCTAAGCCTGGAATGCCTCGACCACATGTGAATAAAGTGTGCGACGATATCCTGGTCTTCGAAATGGTCTGGATCGTTCCATTGATGTCCGACGAACTCTTCATCGAACAATTTGAGGAGGTCGCAAGCGCCAAGACACGAACAGCTGCGTAAAGTCTGCAATACCTTGAAGAATTTCTCAACGTGTGCGCAGTCCTCGCCATTCTGTCACTGGAACCACCATCGGTACTACACCAACACGTGAACGTAAAGTGGGAGCCTATCTGTATGCATTCGAGATGTGCTGATAATGTAAACTTTGACTGTCTCAGTTTTCTATCACGCCCGGACAAATCTTGACACTACATGCCATTGATCGAATGAGAAGACTCCACACTTCTTCAAGATCGTTCATTCCAACTCTCTGGATCGACGCGAAGTTACTTCTTCACGCTCACATTCACTTGTCTTGCCAGAGGGACAGACACTGCGATTCGCCGAGGAATCGCTTGTTTCACTAACCATCAATGCAACCCGCCAGGAAGTAACCCAACAAGACCCCGAGCTTCTGCTAGGGCTTGAGTTCACGTCTTCACCACGCCATCATTGCGGCCAAGCAAACCAACAAAGTGCCATGTAAGCTCAAAGGCTCACAATTTTCGCCTAAGCAGCGTTGTGCTCCGATTCTCGGGCTGCGGTGTGCCAGTGGTTGTGGCCGGATTAGCATAACTTTCAATGGTCGAGACCTCGGTGGCGTTGTGTCTATGGAAGAATCGAGCGGCGACAGCATGGCTCGGGTAACACAAGCCGCGCCACAAGGCAGGTGTCGTACCACATCGACCACGCTGGACCTGCACCACCACCGTATCAAAAAACCGCCTCGACTTCACTCCAGTCTCGCTGGAAGAATCTCAGGTCAGCAGCCAAGAGATGGGAGCCAAGGGGTGCCTTCCAATCGATCGGATATCCTTCTGACGATCCCTGTCATATCGCCGAGACACACAGGCTCACGCCCAGAGTATCAGCAGACAGCTGGTCAAAGGACTGTAGCACTCTCCACAGACTGATGTCGTGAAGCACTGCCTGTCCCAACGGCCGTATCTACCTCACAAAATGCTCGGGGTCTTCCGGTGAGTCCTAGGCAGTTGGTGGCACACCGATGTAACAGGTCCATCCAGGCCTGGCCTTGCAGTGTCTATAAACACCTCCAAGTTTCCCGAAAAAGTCCTGGCTCTGCATCCAAAGCCAAAGCCAAAGCTCACAGCAACCCGTTCAACTCACCACCAAAAATGCAGCACCCCAAACTCCTCCCCTCCCTCCTCCACATCCTCCTCATCCTCCCCCTCGCCCTCTGCGCCACAAAACGTACCGCCTTCGTCACAGTCGTAAACCGCACCGGCCACACCATCAGCGGCGTCGGCCTCCTGCACAAATACAGCAACGTCTACGCCGACAAATGCGTATGGGAGAAAATCTACCACTTACAAGAATCTACCCCCTGCCAAGTCTCCTACAACACCGGCCTCTTCACGACCGGCAAAGACTGGTGGCGCGTCTTCGGGCACAGCGACGCCTACCCCGTCCCGCCGCAACTCCATCACCCAATGGTACTCGGACCCGGACAATTTCAGGGGATTCTTCGACTGGCTCGATCGCGCGGCGCCGGGGATCATCGGCGTCGCGCTCAAGGCGGCGGGGATTTTGAACCCGCAGCTCAGGCCTGTGGCGGCTGTCGCGAAGGTTGTGGCGGACGCGATTTGTGGGGCGCTGCTGAATGATGGGAAGACGGCGGGGTATAAGCAGCATATTTTGAGGAAGAAGGATCAGGGGGTTACGACGCGGGTTGTTATTCGGGACGATGGGCATATTGTGTTTGAGTCTGCGTCGGGGCGCTCGACGACGGATCTTTCGGTTGCTTATGTTAAGTTGGGGGTTTGAAGGAATTTGTAGTCTGAGTGGGTGGAGGTTGGAGGTGAGGTGATGTGGGCAAGGTGAAAAGGAGGGAGAGTGGGAGTTTCGCGCTGCAACGGTTGTGGTGGCAGCAAGAATAGCAAGGGCAGTAAAGGCAAGCGAACAGGCAGGCTTCAGCGTATGACTTTCACTTCGTTCGTCGCTCTGTTCAATTTTCTTGTCCCAGCTACCACGGCTCGTTGCATGTAGCCTCTGTTCCTTGACTTGAACATTACAAACATTGGTACCGTCCGAAACACGAGTCGGACAACGTCCTAAACAAACAATGTTGGAAGTGAAGCAGAGAACGAAAAACTCAGCTGATGTCAGCTTTAGTTGATTGTTGATGCTGTGTACAGCGAACACAACACCCACTGCCTCGCTGCTTCTCATGCTGTTGCTACACAACCCCGGTGTTGGCAAAGCATGATGCCTTCAACCCCAAAGACATAAGTCGCCCGATCAACCCATCAACCAGCCCCGGGAATCCCACTGCTCCCCATCCCACTCTGCGACACAGCGCCACTGGGCACACTGCCCAGAGCGCCGCCACCAGGCGGCATAACCGGTCCTCCATTCGACACCTGGATCGCGTTGCCCATAGCGAACCGCTGGTCCAGCTCGTCGTAGTTGAGGACAAACTCCCTGCGCTCGCGGCGCCAGTTCATGACGTCGAAGAAGACATACACACCCCGCTCGACGCGCTCGCTGACGCGGACGGGCTGTACGGCAATGGGCGCGCCGCTGGTCAGGTCGATGATGGGCATGCTGGAGCTGTTGTTTGCCTCGCGCGTGTCCTTTTGCAGCCATTGCCTCAGCAGTTTGTGCCAGCGCCAGTCGCGCGCGGTGAGCTCTTGGGCGGCGAGTTCTTGCATGATGTCGTGTGGCATTTGGTAGAAGATGCAGAAGAGGGTTTCTGGGGGATTTGTTAGCTGGGTTCAATTACATTGGGGATAGGATAGGCATTACCATCGCTCAGTGCAGCGACACGTCCGGCCAATGGAGGAACATTGTTAACTGTGTACGCGCCAGGGAGTTGGAAGTCAGGGATTGTGTGGCGGTCGTGGAAGTCGAATGTGCTACCAGTCGAGTTGGCAGCAGGGAAGGGTGTAAACGTCGGGTAGATCGGATCAAGGCTGTCAAGGTCCATGCCTAGTGCGCTCAGATCCTGTCCGAAGAAGATAGCAGAACGCATGATAGGCGGCAAAGTCTCGTCCACAGGCTGTCCGCTTTCGAGGTTCTTGCGGGCTTCGTACGCCGCTGACAAGGCTTCGAGACCCCACTTCTCTTGCTCGGTCATATCCGCATATCGCTTGACGCCTCCACTGGGCGCGGCGGGCTGAACGGGTGCTGCTAGTATGGATTGCGGTTGTTGCTGCTGTGAAGTTGTTTGTGTCAAAGGGTGCCCTATAGGAGCTTGCTGTGCTTGTGTTGACGCGTTGCTGCTCTCTCGGAACGAGAGTTGTGTCTGATGTCCATTGCCTTGAGTTTGCGAATCTTCGGGAGAGCGGAGTGTAACGCCACCAAGACCGTTCTGCTCGAATGCTTCCCCGTTAGTCCGCACACCGAGAGGCGGGAACTCGTCGCCACCACCATTCGATTGTTCGGATGAAGCCTGCTGCGCTCGCTGGTCTTCTTGTTGGTCCGCTGACTGCTGGGAAAGCGATGCCGACGGAACTCTTTGTTGTTGTTGCTGTGACTGTTGTTGCTGCTGCTGTTGGTGGGATTGCTGCTGAGGTGGTTGCGGCGCTTGAGCTTGTTGAGGTGCGCGTTGCTGGATCGGCTGTGGTTGTTGCTGCTGCTGTGCTGGCTGTTGACGAAGAATGTTGCTATTCCAGTTCGATTGGCCGGCATTGCTGGCAGGCTGTGGGCCGCCTGATAGAGTAGGGAAATCACTATTCTTGGAGTCAGCAAGTCGTCCTGCGAGTTCGGCCCATGTGAACGGCAATTTCGGTGGCATTTTAGGCAGATGCAGTGGTGGGTGTGATGTCGAGCAACGCCGGCTAAAGCAGAATTATAGAGGATTCGCAGATGCCGCGCGGGGACAATGCAGCAACCAAACCGCATCACAACAGCAATGGCCGCATGTTTTCAAGACCCGCCGCGCTGCGAGCTGCATGAACGGCTACCGGCACCGCAATTGCAACGCATCTCCCCGTGTACCGCCCTCATATCCACCTCATGCTCGCCCATATCCCATATCACTCTCCAAAGACTCACCTCATATCAATCGGCGCCTGCGAGCCACCACCACCCATAACCTGCGCAAACCCACTAAGTTGCGTGGGCCTGGGACCCATTCCCGGCGCAGCTCCCAGCGCAGCACCAGCAGCTGCCGCACCCGCGAAACCTCCAGGAGCGTTTCCACCGGCCGAGTTATTGGGCAACCCAAATCCCCATCCTGTGCCGTTTCCTAGACCGGGCTTCTGGGTGTTCTGGAGGCGTGGTGTCTGGCGCGCGGCGGCGTTGTTGGGTTGTTGCGGTTGTTGGGAGCCGTAGGATGGCATGTTCATGGATCGCATAGTCGGGGTGTAGACTGATGTTGGGCAGGAGTGTTAGCAATGGCTTCTGAGGTGGTTCCTGTTCGACTGAGGTTCGAGATTCGAGGCGCGCGGCTGGTGGAGAAGGAGCTTTGGCAGGCGCATGCTTGAGGGCCTTGGAGCTTAAGATTGGATTTCCACCCCTCGCTCGCAATGAAGACTGTGATTGATATCCTCCCATCGCGAAGACTGTGAACAGTGCCTCGTACATGTGCAGTCCCCGTCTCCATTCAGCGCCGGATGATATGCGACCTACCAGGACGATTGTTCGTAGCGTTTCTCGCAGTTGTGGATTATCGCCGGTACCACCGAGATCCGATGAAGCAAACTCAAAGATAGACCAGAAGTATAGCTGGGAGAAGTGAAAGGTGTGTAGAGACCAGCTGAAGTCACAAGTGGTTCAGTGGCAGCGTCAAGTTCAAGCTGTCGGCAACCTTGACTTCGGGAGATCGCCCAAGGCATCCCCACACGGCGCGTAGGGCTAAGCGAGATCGTGTGCGCAAGTGAATGAATGGTACATAGATATGGTATGGGCAATGTTGTCCAACACATGTATTGGTATCTAAGTGATGGACCACGATGCTCACGATGATCATGTGATCAAGGATAGACATGTGCCGCTCTCATATCTCGCAAGAAATCAGTCGAAAGTGTTCACGTGCTGCGATCACAAGGCAGTCTCGTTAAATCATGTACATTCACATAACCGCTAATCCTCAGGAATAAGTCTATACAATCTCCCAAGCTCCTCAGAACAAAAACCCTCCCAAGACCCAAACAACACCCCAAGATCAAGCCCTCCCATCTCTCTCCAACATCTTCCTCCTCGCCTCCAGCACCATCTCCTCCCTCCTCCTCTTCAACCCCTCCGCCCTAGCCGCCTTATCACTAGTCCAAGCCGACCGCTTCTGCTCCTCGCTCTGCACAGCCTCCTTGCCCTTGTCCCCAATCCTGCCCTGCAACCCATACCTCGTGATCAAATCCGGCTGGCCCGCGCCCGTCCTCCCACCAGCAGAAGTCGTCGTCGGCACCTGCACCGCAGGTTCAGGAAGCACAGGCTGGAAGCTAGGCGGCGGGTTGTCCAAGCCTCTGCCGGTGAGAATGCGCTCCGAGGTTCCGGCGACGTTGCCGCCGTTGCGATGCAGGTCCCAGGCTATGCTGCGGCGGTCGAGTTGCGGGAACATGGCGCTGACTTGGGCGATTTGCGCGGGGTCGACGCCGCGGTTTGCGCGCGAGGTGCTGCTGCTTCCATTGCTGCTGCCCGAGGAGGATGGTGGGGGTTTGTTCAGGTACCAGCGGATGGCGAAGAAGCCGACCAGTGCGACGGCGAGGAGTTGAGGAATGTTGATTGATGTTTCCGTTTGTGCCATGGTTGCGGCGTTGCGACCTGGTGGTGGAAGGCGGTTGTGAGTGTTTGCCAGGGGGAGTCGACCTCGTGGGCGATTGCGTGCGTGGCCGGCAGATAAGACGGTGTTTGTAGATGTCGAACGGAGGTTGTTTGGCGGAACTTCCTTCGAGCCAGATAGCGGTGGAGAGCGATAGCAGTGACTGCCAAGGAGTCTGTCGAACAAGTGGAGAGTGAGCGTATTTGCGAAAGTGACCGAGGTAAAATGCGGAAGGGTACGGTATTTGAATGTTCTTAGGAGTTGGAGGGATGTGGATAATTAAGTTGATCGCCAGCGATTGCCGCGTGCCGGTGAGAGGACAGCCGACTGCGCCACATCGGCTGTAAGCTGGAAGTGACGACCTTCGAATCGAGACATGTCGAAAGCATAACATGAGGACAGTGAAAAACCAGCACACATATCAAAATTCATTGCACAGCGAATCATATATAACAGTTCGTATTCCATTCTTATCGTAATCACTACCTAGCAAGCTCCAAGCTCACCACAATATCTGCATTAGGTCATCCTTCAAAGTAAAAGTCCTGTTGACCGCCGATGGGTATCATTCTGTCGTGTCCCACTTGAAGAAAAGGTCATAAATCAAAAAGCCCAGTGAAACCCGCGGGTATCTGCCCGCCCAACAAAAGAAAAGGGTCTTGCAGCCGTTCGTAACCACCGTAATGTGCAATCACCACCTGCGTGCACCGAATCCGTCGTCCATTTCCTCGTCGGCATCTCCTTCGACGCTGAACTTCGTGCCTAGAGCTGCTTGGCCCTGCCTGATAAGCTCTTCCAATTGGCGGCTCATGTTGCCAATCGCCTTGTCCGCAACGCGATCCTGCTTTGCTTGTCGCTTCCTGTAGCGTTCGGCTTCCGGGCTCACGAACTCAGCGCTGGCGCTTAAGCTGCTGCGATGTCCATTGCCTGACTGAGGCCGGGAGACGGGCGAGCGTGCGTGAGCGACAGAAGCTCTGCGATCGGGTCCAGCTATGAAAGCTGCAGGGCTACCGACTTGTGTCACGAACGACGGCTGACGGCGTGTGGCAGTAGGCAAGAGGCTGCGACGTGAAGAGGCTCTCGAGACGCTGGGTCGCGCAGTCGGGATCTTAGAAGCTTGAGGGACGTAGTTTGCTGAGACTTTGCGCTTTGGGCTCGGGTCTGCAGCATCCGGTGTGCCAATAAGAACCCACTCGTCCTTGTCGGTTTGACGACGCTTGTTTGGTGGGCGCAGGGTCGACGAAGGCGGTGAATGGGGGTTGTCCTGCTCGAAATCGCCGAAGAAGTCGTCCGACTGCCATTGACCTGGTACTGGTGTCGGCGGGTCATCCAAGTCGTTGTATCCATATTTCTCGTTGTAGACGTAGCTATCTCCTCCGCCAGCACAGAAGCCCTTGAAGACGTTCGTGCCGAAGTTGAAGGCCTTTCCAACAAGACCGAATGCAAATCGAGTCCAGCTGACTTGAGGCACTCCGTTCATCATATCGGGTATGCGTGCGACGCCATTACGCTCTCTTGCTAGAGGTCCCGACAGCGAAGAACCAGATGGTCCGAATGTCGCATCTCTGTCTCTTGTCTGTCGCCGAGCGTCGGCGTCTTGTGTGATGTCACGGTCCAAGTCAAGGTTTGTGGCTATACAAGGCGTGTCGTAGCCGCCAGACAGGTTGTACCGCTCGTTCACCATCAATGAACCTTGGTCACCGCCGAATACGTCGTCGTCGCTGGTGGGTGCAGGGGTGCGTGCCCAAGTCGGAGCGGCATTCCATTGGTCTGCTGAACCCGGTCTTGATCGCTTTCTAGATGTGCCGGCGGAGAAGTAGTCGGTCGATGATGTCGCGTGCGAGGGTGTCGTTGCAACGGATGGCGATGCCTTGGGAGGTTGGAAGAGGTGTGCGTTGCGACCGTGGACTGGAGAGAATATGGAGTGTTGCGACGGTGGCGGAGTTGGGAAAACCATTATTTTGGTTGTTGTGTTGGAAGAGGATCACAAGTCGCTTTATCACGTCGAGGTATAGGCGAAGTGAAATAAAAAGCGAGACGGCCTCTTCTCTTCTCGAGGGTGGCTGGTAGTGCGACGGCTAACAGTCGGTGTGGTCGTAGCGAGCGGATTTTAGATGCCGACTTTCACAAGGTTCGTAGGTCCGTCACATGTTTTGGCAATCTTTTCGACAAGTGAACGAGAGATTATATCGAGTGTCTGGTTTTTAATGAGAATTGGTAGGTATTTGGCAGTCAGGTGGTGAGACGAGCGATGGAAGTTGATGCGGGGGGCGAGAGAGAGAGAGAACGAGAGCACAAGCAAAACAAAAGCTTCGAGCTGGTTGACCTGGCGAGAGCGGTCGTCATTTGAAGGACTACCTATCCCTACCTAGGGAGTAGGGTTAGGTAACCCTACTCTTGACATCGAAAGGACAACACCCCTCCGATTGATTCCAGATCACCAATAAGCCACATCCCGCAACGGCGCTCCGATACCCTATACCATTAATTCACCCTTACCAGCCGTTCGCCTCACTTACACTTCTCTCCTATACTCTCTGCTCACACGTGATCATACTCGCCCAGCATGGCTATGGCGACCAAGAACGAGTCGCAGGCTCTCTTCGCGCAGCTGAAGCGGAAGGAGGCCAATAAGATCTGCTTCGACTGCGGCGCAAAGAACCCGACCTGGTCTTCTATTCCTTTTGCCATTTACGTTTGTCTGGACTGTTCGGCAAACCACCGCAACCTGGGTGTGCACATCTCTTTCGTCAAGAGCACCAACCTCGACCGTGAGTCCCCAACATTGGAAGTCCGAGTCAGCGCATCAGGCTGCAACAGGGATGCGAGAGATTAACCTGTCTTCGCAGAATGGCAATGGGAACAGCTACGACGCATGAAGACCGGCGGCAACGAGAGCGCAACCAAGTACTTCCAATCGCACGGTGGATCGGCAGCGCTGGCGAGCAAAGACCCAAAGACAAAATACACGAGCAATGCAGCGAACAAATACAAGGATGAGCTGGCACGGAGAGTGGAGGCGGATCAGAAGAAGTGAGTTGGCAAGAGCTCGTGGTACAAGAGCAAACACTAACGACACAAAGGAACCCGGACAGCGTGGTTGTAGAAGATGCCACAGAGGCCAGCGAAGGCAGTGGCACCAACACCCCAGCGGGCGAGCCAGACGACTTCTTCTCTTCCTGGGACAAGCCATCAATCAAGAGGCCTAGCAACCCACCCTCGCGATCCAACACTCCGGGCATCGGCAGAACCGCATCTCCATTCCTCGGCCCTAATGGCAATGGTCAGGCAGGGTCGAAGTCGCCTCTCACACCCGCTGCAGAGCCCGCTGCTCCTCGTACGACCTCTACCGCTGCGCTTCGCAAGACCGCGACTAGCAAGCCCAAATCGAGCATCCTGGGCGCGAAGAAGAACAAGCTTGGAGCCAAGAAGGTAGACGCGAGCGCACTGGACTTCGATGAGGCAGAGAAGAAGGCCCGCGAGGAAGCAGAGAGGAAAGAGAGGTTGGGTTACGACCCTGACGAGGAGGCCGCTCCTGCAGAAGTAAAGCCTGTGGCTGCACAACCCGAGACCAACACTACCACTCTCCACATGCCCACACCGATGAACCCTCCCAGGCCTAAGGGCGACTACGGCAGTGGTTCGGCTGCAAACCGACAACGCGAGACTGATGCCGAGATGGAGCGGCTAGGCATGGGTGTTCGCAAGCTCGGTTTCGGCCAAGTTGGTGGTGGCGCAAAGACCGCGGCGCCGAAGGCTAAGACGATGGGCTTCGGTTCAACCACCAGAGCTCCCATTGAAGGTAAGCTGGTCGACAAAATCGTCTCACAAGAACAGGTCACTAACTCATGTTTCCACACAGACGACTCCCAACGCTACGCCCGCGAAAAGTTCGGCGTCCAGAAAGGCATCTCATCCGACGAGTTCTTCAGCAAAGGCGCCTACGACCCATCCGCGCAGTCCGAAGCCAAGACACGCCTGCAAGGCTTCGAAGGCGCCCAGTCCATCTCTTCCAACGCGTACTTCGGCCGTCCCGAAGATGAGGAGGGCGCTGCCGGCGTCGAGGACTATGGCGATCTCGAGACTGCCGCCAAGGATTTCGTGCGCAAGTTCGGTATCACCGCTGGCGATGATCTTGAGAACTTGTCGAGCATGTTGGGCGATGGTGCGACGAAGTTGCAGGGCGCGATTAGGAACTACCTTAACAACTAGGTCTCGCGGATTTCGCATTTGTCGAGCTCGGTCGTCTGGTGTTGGGATGGGGTGTTCTGGCGCGGTTTGGAGCGGGGCCTCTAAAAGTGATGGTGCAGGTTTAGAGCGAAGCATGTTGATCGACGTTGAATTGGACGAATTTCTAAATTTAAGAATCATCATTTCAAAACTCGATCAGCCATTCTGATTGATGATTGCAAAGAATCGAGCTGGCTGGTCTCATGGTTCCTGTCTGTCACTGGGTATCTAGCTGAGCTCCTTGAAGTTGGACTAGAGCGGGAGCCTTTCACTTCACTCAACGCGATTGATCAGGCTCCTTTCGGCACACGGGAAATCGAACGAACACTGTAGGCAAATGATCGTCACACCACAAAAAGGCAACTCGAAGCACCTCATTTACAGTACTCGCCCCGCACTCATGATCGTCCGAACTCCGACTTCGCAAACTAAAACTAATCTCAATGTGAAAAAGTACGAGGACCTCTTTCCCTCCAACACCGATTGCTACCTTGTTTTCTGTCATCCGAAAGAGAAAGACAGGATATTGCTTGTTATCGATCGCTTCGATGATCGAATCACTTGGAAAAGACAGCAGGTTACCTACCGCTCCTTCAAGCTCCAAGTAAACGGAGCCACGAAAGCATACCTATGTACCTTAGCAATTCGGTAACACCATGTGTCGATCGCGAGGAGAGCTTTCCAAATGATTTGAAGCTCTTATTCCCAAGCTACTATCCTGTCACATCAGGTAGAAGAAATCGTCTCTAGACCTTCTTACTCTTTCATCTCCTTCATTCTCCTGTTCCTTTCATTCTTACTTGTAACCCCTCAGTCTCTTACCATTCCCTCATGTCCCTCTAATCCACCGAACAAACCAACAATCCACTTGCAACTCAGACCAATTCAACCCACAATGCCTCCAACAACCTCTCTTCCTGCCACCGCCCAACCCATAGGCTACATCGGCCTGGGCAACGCCGGCTACAGCCTCGCCTCCAACCTGCCCAAGTCAGGCTACCACTTAATCGTCCACGACGCCGACGCCTCCAAAGTCCAAAAAGCAGCGTCCGAATGGCCAAACACCACCGCAGCCGCAACAGACCCCACCGGCGTACCCTCCCCATCAGCTTTCGCCGACTGCGAAGTGATCATCACCATGCTCCCCCAAGGTAAAATTGTGCGCGAAGTCCTGCTAGGCCCGCATGGAATCGCCCCCTCCCTCCAACCAGGCACAATAATAATCGACACCTCCTCCTCCAGCCCCTTTGACACGCAAGCTCTCGGGAAAGAGTTGGCGCAGCACAACCTAACCCTAGTCGACGCCCCCATAACCCAAACGTACATGCACGCCACCGACTCCGGAGAAAGCACGTTCATAGTCGGCTGCGATTCACCTCAAACCTACAACACCATCGAGCCCATCCTAAAGTGCATGGGCTCGTACATCTTCCACATGGGCCCTCTGGGCTCAGGCCACGCGATGAAGACGCTCAACAACTACATCATGGCTTCGTCGATCTGTGCTCTTTCGGATAGTTTGGTCACGGGCCAGAAATTTGGTTTGGACCCGGCGAGGATGGTGGAGGTGTTGAATGTGGGGACTGGGGTTTGTTTTCCTACTCTGGATACTTTTCGGCGGGATGGGTTGACTAGGCGGTTTGATAGCGGGTTTGGGCTGGGGTTGTTGGTTAAGGATCTGGGGATCACGAAGGAGTTTATGGAGAGGTCTGGGTTTCAGACGGGGTTGCCTGAGATGTTGAGGGGATATTTGCAGGATGGGCTGGATAGGGTTGATCCTGCGGCGGATCATACGGAGTGTTTGGTGGGGTGGGAGGAGAGGAGTGGTGTGAAATTGAAGAAGACGGAGGAAGTGAAAGGAATCCCGCGAGAAGACTTCGAGCATAGGCTGAGGGGGTTGAACAGGCCGAGTTGATGGTGGTGTGTTCATGGGTGGTATTAACAATATAGTATGGTGACCTGTATACGTCGTGTCGTCAGATTTCGCGAGTCATTTTCAGAACAGAGGTCTCTTCGTTCTCTATGCCTTCTTCGCGTCCCTCTCCGCCTTGCGCAGCGCGCGCTTGCGGATGTCTGCGTGCATGGTCCTGTTCTGGTCGACAACGGTCTTGTTCATGGTACCGGTAAAAGTCGCCAGAGCCCAGTGCATGATAGCATGAGCCCAGTAAGGAGTACTAGTAGCGGCGATTCCCTGCGCGCCACCACTTCGGCCGATCCTACCGAGAGCGGCGCGGACAAACTGCTTGGGGTTGGGCACGAACAGCGAGGTCTTGCGGATCTTGCTCATGGCGCTTGTGACGAGGTACGACTGGACGAGCTGGACCTTGATGCCCTTGGGCTCCAGTTCAGAGCTGATGGCGGTGGACCATTGCTGCAAGAATGCCTTGCTGCCGCTGTAAGTCGCGAGGTAGGGCGTGGGGAGGATGCCGCCGAAAGATGCCATGGTCAGGATAAGGCCGCGTTTGCGCTGCACCATGCCGGGAGTGACGAGGTGGGTCACGCGAAGGGTTCCCATGCAGTTGATTGTGATGATGTCGCGCATCTCTTGTGGTGAAGTCTCGTGGAAGGGAACGGGGATGCTGTGGCTCAGGCCGACGTTGTTGATCAGGATGGAGACGTCGAGTCCCGAGACTATGCTCTTGAGGTTGTCGTAGTCCTTGTCCAGGTCTGCGGCAAAGTCCATGGCGACGGTCTTGGTCTCGACATTGTATTTGCTTTGGATTTCAGAGGAGAGGGTGTCGAGCTTGCTCTGGGTGCGGGAGACGAGGAGGATGTTGTAGCCCTTCTGTGCGAGCTGGAGGGCGTATTCCTTGCCGAGACCGTCGGAGGCACCGGTTACGAGAGCCCAGGTGCCCTTCTTGCCGAACTTGGAGAGCTGGCCACGGGTTAGTTGAGGTATATTGAAGCAGTCGTTTGCCTTGGACACATACCGATTGGCCGGGGAGGATGAACAGAGATGCGATCATGCGCCAGAAGGAGAGGATCTTGTACGACACCCAGAAGACGCCGATGAAGGCAGCTACCTTGGTAGCGGGCGCCGCCCAAGGGTCAATGGGGTTCAGGTTATCCATTGTCGGTGGAAGTGAGGTTGTCTGTTGGTGTTGATGTTCAAACGACAAAAGGCCAACGATGCTCAAGCTCGCTTGGAAATTCCCCAAGCCGAGGCGGGGCATCACAAGAGAGCCATTGGACCCCTGTGAAACTCAAGATATTAAACATTTATTGTCAGAGAGACAACCATTGGGATCGCAAACCATACAGCTCCAACCCACGAACAAAATGGACTCCCTAACATCCTACCTCCCGCCCTTCGACGGCTTTCTCCCCAAGTGGCTTCTCTTCGTACGCTCCCCTCCCTCCTAACCCCCAATCCCTAAGTCCCCATACCAACAACCTAACACCACCACCACTAGATCTCAATCGTCTCCCTCGGCAACAGCATCCAAGCCTACTTCTCCCTCGCCGGCTCCCAGCAAGTCTACGCCGGCACCACTCCCTCCCTCGTCACGCCCCTCAGCGCTCGCACATTCGGCACCTGGACGGCCCTCAGCTCCATCATCCGCTTGTACGGCGCCTACCACATCGACAACCCGGCCGTGTACGAGATCACACTTTGGACTTTTGGGATCGCTTTCGGACACTTTGCGCTGGAGTGGTTGGTTTATGGGACGGCCAAGTTGGGGAAGGGGTTGGCGGGGCCATTGGTTGTGAGTACGGTTACGGCGAGCTGGATGGTGATGCAGTGGGAGAGTTATGTGAGGTGAGGTGAAGGGGGTGTTTGAGGTTGGGACGGGATGGGACAACAGCAGCAGACTTCAATGTTGTCTGGTTCGACCATGATCGTGGGACTGGATGTAGGATATGGAATCTAGAAGGAAGAAGCATATGAGAAGAATCATTGCATACATAAATGTTAAAAGTATACAGCTGGAACAATTTAAAAAGCAATTAATACGCCGGGCAATGCAATCCAAAACAGAAAATGCGAGAGAACACCAAAAGAAAAGCAACCTCACACCCAATCTAACAAGCCGACATCTTAATGTCAGCCGAAAGACCCTCCCTCATCATCTCAGCCTTCACCAAGTCAGCCCTAGATTTCGCCTCCCTTTCCTCTTCGGCCTTGATGATGTTGATGACTCTGTCGTGGGGCGTGCTACCCGCAGCATGGCCCGCAGAAGTGTTGCTCCAAGTGGTCGCGCGCTTGATCTTGGGTGCTTTGGGCGGCTCAGGAGGCTCCATGCCACCGATCATGGGGAAGGGGTTCTCGAGTGACCAGCCGATGATCATGGGCCTGAAGCCCTCTCCGGCCAGGTGGTCGTACATGTCTTTTACTGTGTAGGCCATATGCAGGGGATACTCGCGTCTGCCTTCGGCGCCGGCGTGCTGTGGGGTGTTAGATTTCATGTAATTTCTGGATGATTAGAGGTCTTGAGACGTACAGTATACCAGACGAGTCTCAGTTTTCCGGGCTCGAGATCGCTCGTGTACCAGAAACTGGGCCATCCCAGGCGGGACTTGGTGTCGAGCCAGTAGGACTGGTAGCGGGACATGGTATCTTTCTCGCATTTGAAGCTGCGGCTGTCGAAGAAGATCACAACTTGGCCTGGGTCATATTTGCCAGCAGTCGCTGGGTTGAAGCCGTCGAGCTGTGCTTGTATTGACTGCACCATGGTCGCTTCTCTGTGTGGCGGTAGACTTTGATAGATGTGAAAAGCGGACGACCTAGTCCTGTAGAGATGGAGATCCGAGAGAGATCAGGCGGTCTTAGAAAGTGTAGATATATTCAGTCGGGCCGTTGTCCTCAGTTGTCGTGGATCGGCTTGTCCGTGTCGGCTGACCAAAATGTTCTCTCCGAAGTTACTTGCAGTGTCGTCCAATAAGAACAGTCGGCTGGATAAGATGCGGGAAAGTATTTTCTGGGTTCTTCGGATCGGTTAAAGTTGGTGGTCTGAATGTTGGGGCAAAGGGGGGCTTTTTGTATAATAAAATATGCTTGTCGCCAGGCCGGCCCTCCCGGTTGGCGTTGCCGAAGTTGAGATTGGAGTTGAGCGATTTACTGGGCCGGCCGATCTTGAAGCCTGAGGCAGAAATCAATTTGATTTGAGACGCGTCAGATTCGAGACGCGCCTGCCCATGTCGTCATCAACGTGGCAGGAGACATTGACTTTCTTTCTTTGTGAGTGATAGTGTCGATGTTTATCTGCAATACTTAATTGATCATCGAATAACGAAGACGGTTCTGGATCGCTGAGGACCTGCACTATCAACACAGCACCAGAATTTGCCATGACAACTAGATCCGCGTAACCATGGTTCCATTGCAGAAAGAGCCCAACACTCAGACGAAGTGACCTACAAGAAGCAATTCATACAATGCCAAAGTTACAAGGGGCCACCGTCTCCAACCAGGTCGTACGTGGTCGCAAACGCAAAAGGGTCGAACCTGAAGTACCTGAAGATGGCACTGATGCCATTGATGTTGCCACAAACGATGAAAGCGTGCCTGCCGCATCCCAACCCGCCACATCAACATCAGTCCCGACCAAAACTCAAGATGGCGGCCAGAAGCCCAAGCGAACACCAAAGAAAGGCGAAAAGCCGGCCCTCAAGAGGAAAGACTCCTCCACCTTGGTGGAATCGTCAATACCGTGGCCGGAGTCACTCACAAAGCTTGCCCAGACTCACAAAGCACTCAATCTTGTCTATACCTTCTGCTGCACCCGGAAGCAGTTAGCCACAACATTCGAGACCATCAAGAGTGCGGTCGAAGCCAACATAAAGCGAGAGCTCACCATAGAGGATGTCGCCAGGATCAAGCTTCTCGTGCCCTCAATCATCAACTTCCAATACGTTGATGAGCACATGCTGCAAGTGAGTTTGATGGGAGAGGAAAACATCATGAAGGGCGGACGGGCGAAAGACTTCTTTCCCATGAATTTCCGAGAGGAGAACAACGTTGGAGAGGGCTCGGCCACCGGTCAACCTGAGGAGAAAGGCGAGGTGTTGCTGTTTGAGTACATCGATGGCGATCTGAAGAGACAGGTGCTGGATTCCAAGACCGGAGAACCAACAAAGGCAACGCGCAAATTGAGACAAGAGGATCTGAAGATGCCTGTGTACAGCCAAAAGCAGATGATGAACTTGATCGAAAAGCGGAATACAAAGTTCACGTCTGCCGTAAACGCATGGCTGAATGATTGTGCTGAGAAAGGCGTTGACCCAGTGGAAAAGCTGGAGGACGAATACAAAGCTTTCGTGCCTGTTCCAGAAAGTAGTCGGAACGGGACCCCGGCACCAGACTCTGCGAAAGACACATTGCCTAAGGTTATTCCCACGGAGCGAGAAAGCATACCCGAGATCGTGAATCAGCTGAAGACATCCGAATGGTACACAGGCCAGATCGTACCTGATGGACATCGCGTTTTCGACCCACAGGAAGCTGTTTACGGAGACTTGAGTTTCCCACTGAGTCAAGATCTTGTCAACGCTCTATACAACACTCGAAACATCCAACAGTTGTACAGCCATCAAACAGAAGCCATCAACGCTCTCCATGAAGGCCGGAACGTCATCATCTCAACATCGACAAGCTCTGGCAAGTCCCTCATTTACCAGATTCCAGTGCTCAGCGCACTTGAAGAGGACCGTCACACTCGTGCGATGTACATCTTCCCGACCAAAGCTTTGGCACAGGATCAACGACGAAGCTTGAAGGAGATGTTTGGCTACCTGCCCGGCTTGGCGGATCTTGTCTGCGACACCTTCGACGGAGACACCCCGATGAGCGAGCGAAACTATATCCGAGACGAAGCTCGGGTCATCTTCACGAACCCGGACATGTTGCATCTCACCATCCTACCCCAAGAAGAAAAGTGGCGTACCTTTTTGAAGAATTTGAAGTACGTCGTTGTCGATGAGTTGCACGTTTACAATGGTCTGTTCGGCACCCACGTCGCTCTGATCATGCGGCGACTGCGTCGTATCTGTGCCGCAGTTGGCAATCGAAAAGTGCAGTTCATCAGCTGTAGTGCCACGGTAGCGAATCCAGAAGATCACATGAAAACAATCTTCGGTCTGGACGACGTTACTCTCGTAGACTTCGATGGTTCGCCGAGCGGTCGCAAAGAGTTTTTATGCTGGAACACGCCGTTCAAAGACCCCAATGATCCCTCCAGCGGCCGTGGTGACACATTCGCAGAAACAGCCCGACTATTCTGTCAACTGATTCTACGAGGAGTCCGTGTCATCGTCTTTTGCCGGATACGAAAGCAGTGTGAGATCATGACTACCGCTATCAAGAGTGAACTAGTCGCACTTGAGCGGTCGGAGGTGATGGCTCGAGTGATGGCATACCGCGGTGGATACACTCCACAAGATCGTCGCCGGATCGAGAAAGAGATGTTCGAGGGGAAGCTTGTCGGCATCATTGGCACGAGTGCACTCGAACTGGGAGTCGACATTGGTTCGCTCGATGCTGTGATCACGGTCGGCTTCCCATACACCATCTCCAACTTGCGACAGCAATCCGGTCGCGCTGGGCGGCGAAACAAAGACAGTCTGTCAGTTCTTGTTGGCGACTGCTTCCCTACTGACCAGTACTACATGGCGAACCCGGACGAAATCTTCACCAAGCCAAACTGCGAGCTGCAGGTCGATCTAACCAACATGCTCGTGCTCGAAGGGCACATACAATGCGCGGCTCACGAAATGCCTATCGTTCCGGACGAAGACAAGAAGTATTTCACCAAGCAACTACCAGAGATCTGCGAGGAGAGACTCCGTAAAGACGAGCTAGGTTTCTACCACACTGACGACCGCTTCCTTCCGTATCCGTCTCGCACAGTCGCAATCCGCGATACCGAGGAAGACCACTTCGCGATCATCGACACCACAAATAACGCAAACACTGTCCTCGAAGAGCTAGAAGCCAGCCGTGCCTTCTTCACCATCTACGAAGGTGGCATTTTCCTTCACCAGGGCCGCACTTACCTCGTGAAAGAGATGAATCCTGAGCGCATGATAGCCAAAGTGGAGTACGTCAAAGTGGACTGGACGACTCAGCAGCGCGACTACACCGATATCGACCCCGTCGAGACGGAAGCCATCCGCCGCATTCCAGGTTCTCTATCGAGAGCCTTCTTTGGCGCCATCAAGATCCACCAGAACGTCTTCGGCTTCTTCAAAGTGGATAAGAAGCGACGCATCCTCGACGCCGTTCAAGTCGATAACCCACCCATCATTCTCTACAGCAAAGGCATGTGGCTCGACGTGCCGCGCTCGGCGATCGAAATCCTCAATTCTCGAAGACTCAACCTCGCCGGTGCAATCCACGCCGCCGAACATGCGATCCTCAGCCTCATGCCCAACTTCGTCATCTCAATGCCCGGCGACGTCAAGACAGAGTGTAAAGTCGCCATCAAAGAATTCGCAAAGAAGGAAACCAGCCGCAAGCGTCCTGCACGGCTGACGTTCTACGACGCCAAAGGCGGCGCTGGAGGCACAGGTATTGCGAGCAAAGCGTTCGAGTTCATCGACTTGCTTCTTACACAAGCCTGCGACCGCGTCGAGGCTTGTCACTGCCACGAAGGTTGCTTGGAGTGCTGTTGCAGTGAGCGTTGTCGAGAGGCGAATCAGGTCATGAGTAAAGCGGGTGCGGAGGTTATTCTGAAGAGTCTGCTGAATCGGGAGATTGATGTCGAGAACTTGCCTTGGGGGCCTGAGGACGAGCGCGTTCCGGCGGGGATTGAGACGGTGGTCTTTGCGGATGAGGTGAGACCGGCGAGGGGGAAGCATGTGGATGTCATTGAGGTTAAGAGGGAGGGAGGTGGGACTGCGAGAAGAGTTGTTGGTGGTGGCGGTGGGGACGAGGAGGTCATCGAGATCAAAGAAGAGCCAGTCGACGAGTAGTGGCGGTTATGCCACGGGAGACCGAGTCGATTTCAGATCCACTGTGCCGCCGAGACACCGCTATCCCACTTTTTGCCTCACTTCTACTTCTACTAGGTATTCCACCGCCAGCTTTATCTGACCTTCGCACGTGATAACCAAGTGCATGTGCGTGTGCATATGCGCAACCGTCCTATCGCATGCCGCATCTCCTGGATTGTACATCTGCCTTGGGAGTCCGAGTCATTCCGGTGTGGAATACCGCTGAGAATGATGTGAGTGTAGGCCGTCGTTACGCGGATGGATTTAGTGTTTGCAGGATTGAGACCGATTCCTTGCTCTGTTCTCATTGACGCGTTGGAAGCTGACCGTTGAGAGATCTGACGTCTAGTTGATTGAGCCTAGAGATTATGTTAGTCCTGGTATGTAGTTCAATCGGATCATGACCCGTGACCTGTGAAAGTGGGTTCGGCAACACATCGATTAGATATACTCTCTGTCTCTCGACAAAATGACATTCTTCTGTAAACCATCAACCTCAGTGGCGAAGCAGATTCTCGGCCACACATCTGCACCACATCTGCAAAGCCGCCTCCAAAAAGAGGCACAAGGGAATCCGTTCCCAATCAGGTTCTGACGACATCAGGACTCAATGCAACACAACAGTGATGAGAAAAACACCCAGTCATTCAGAAGAAATAGCTCTGTTCTTTAGACGTTTAACGAAATATCCGGAAAGATGCAATTGATCATCGATCCATGCTGTGTATAAGAAAAAGTCCATGCGTTGGATTGTTTGGATAAGAAAAAGAGATTTTATAGTTAGCGTCAACAATGCTCCGTCATTTTCTAGATGCCAGAATCGTCCTTTGCGTAGAAGACGTTGTTCGGGGAGTAGTCCCTCCATGCATCGCAGGTCTCCAGGTTCACGCTCTCCAATTGCTGGATGCGATCCGATGATTCCAAGAACTGGACGGCAAGTCCTTCATCCGCATGCCACGCGATATGGCAGTGACAGACTAAAATTTGAGCGTTAGCATAGTCTCTATAACGACAGGAGATGCGTAAGGGGGTTGGGGGAAGTGTTCTGGTTGAGAAAAGGGAGTTTTAGGGATTTTGGGATTTTTCACTTACCCCATGCGCCAGGGTTGTCCGTCTGGAAAGCAAACGCCAACCAGCCGTTGGAAGGAAGCATAGCAGTGTCCCTACGGGTAGGGTTTTTGTAGTTGAGAGTGTTGATGTCGCTGTCTTGCCAAGTCTGCTGGCCGGCTCCAAGGACGTAGAAGTCGTGGCCGTGCAAATCTGTCGATTGAGTCAGCAGTGTAGTCGATCTAGTCGATATCATTAGAACTCACGAATAGGGTGGGGGACCTGAACGTTGTAAGGGTTTCCAGGAACGGAACGAATGACCCAGTAGACCCATTCGCCCGGAGTTTTGAGGTCGATCATGTTTGCGCGACCGGGGAGGCTGTTCAGCTCGTTGTTCTTGACATAGTCAAGAGTCGGCTTCTGCCAGTCGGCGTTCAGAGAAGAGCCGTTGACGTTCCAGTAGAGAGTCAGGGTGCCGTCGGCAGCTCTGGTCTGGTTGAGCCAGGTGTCAAGAGGAGTCATGTTGTCAGCGATCTGTCCGCTAGGAACATACGAATTCCAGTAAGGAGTCAGACCCTGCTCGTCGGTGCAGCGCTGGGTGTATTGACCGCCCTGGCTGAGGGGGGTCTCGGTCTCGTGGCCCTCGTAGGAGAAAATGGACAGGATGTTGCCGTTGTTGGCGTTGTTACCGCAGCCAGCCTGGTTCTGAACCTCAGCACGGAACCAGTAGCTACCGGCGGCCTGGTTAGCGTTGATGATCACGTCGTAACGCTGGCCGATACCGAGGAAGATCCAGGAAGTGGTGTAGGGAACGATGGGAACGAAGTCGGCGGCGATGACCTGCATTTGGTGGCCGTCCAGAGAGACCATGAAGTGGTTGTCGACGGACATGTTGATGAGACGGACACGGTGCTTCTTGTCCTGCTGCAGGGTGGTTCTCTCGTACTGACCACCACTGCTGCTAACCATCTTGCCGTTGATCAAGCCGGTGTCAGCAACAGGAGGAGAACCATCGAAGTGGGCAACACGCTGAGCAAGAGTGTTCACAGTGCCGTAGTACCAGTCGGTGACCGCAAGAGGGCCGGCATCGATGTCGTAGTCGGCAGTGGCAGGACCTTGAACAACAATTGGACCGACAATACCGTCACCGTACTGGCAAGAGAAGTGAGAGTGGTACCAAGAAGTGCCGTACTGAGTGGCCTGGAAAGTGTAGGTCTTCTGCTGACCAGGGGCAATAGGGCACTCGGTGATACCGGGGACACCATCTTGAGTGTTCTTGTGGTATTGACGGAGACCGTGCCAGTGAATCGAAGTGCCGTTGTTGGTCATCTCGTTCTTGACGGTGACCTCAATCATATCACCCCAGTTGGCCTCGATAGCAGGGCCAGGGTACTGGCCGTTGATAGCAAAGACCTGACGCTCGAAACCGTCCGGTGCCATGGTAGTGTTGGTGATGGTCCAGTCGTAGCGGACGGTGCGGCCGGTGGTAGGCCAGTTGCTGTCGAAGTCGGTATCGATGGAGAAGTTGTTGTCCCAGCATTCGCGCGAGGTCGGGCTGTTGGTGCAGCTGGGCTCGGGAGCAGTAGTCGGCTGGGAAGCACCAGCAGTGCTCTGCCAGGTGTCGGATCGGGTGGCGCTGGCGGCGCAGCTGGTCGGAACGGTGTAGCTGTGGTTGGGGTCTTGCTCCCATTGAACGTTGCCGTTGATGTCGAAAAGAATGTATTTGTATTCAAAAGAGGTGCCCGGGGGCATGTTGACGGTCGTCGTCCATAGTGGGTTGTCGTTTGAGTATCTGGTCGATGCGGACAGGAAGAGGGACTTGGAGGTGTCCCAGCTGCCGAGCTGAGGAATAGAGCCAACGACGGCGACGCTCTCGCCCCAAGCTGTTTCTCTCAGCTCGTGGAAGCTGACTGACACCTGCACGCAGTCCGGGTCGTTCTGGTTTTGACGAGTAAACAATCGTGTGTTTTCGCTCCGAGGAAGAAGTGCAGAAGCTGCTGCAGAGGCAGCCAGCGCAACGACGCTGGCAATCGAAAAAGAAGGAAACATTATTACGAAGAACAATACTGAGATAAACGAGAGTAGTAACCGTACAGAGAAACTGTACAAGTAAAGAGCCGTGACGAGAGAAAGGTGTGCTTGTGGGACGCTTCACTACTTAGATGGCCGCATCTGGGCGGAAACTACCACGGCCACCCTCGCAACACGCCCAAAGCGTCAGATTGTTAGACGGACATGCTCGTGTAGAGTGGATAGGAAGCCGTGGCACCCTGGAGCTATCAAGAACTATCGATGGAGTGCCGTGGGCCGGGGCCACGAGGCCCAAGTTTTGCAGGCGACTGCAAGCAGATACCCTGCCGCGATCTCATCCGCCTCTGCAGGTGTCACTCCACTCTGCTGGAGTGCGGTCATGGCCAACCTGTCATGAACATTCGATTGGCAGGCGAACCGAGCCCCAGTGGCAATGCGAAAGACTTGTTGATCAGGCCGCGTGAGGTCTCTCCTTTTCTTAGCAGCGAATCGACACTGGCTCCGCTAGGCGCGCGCTAGGCGTCCCCTAGATTGAGGCTAGAAGCATTTCCAGTCAAGCGCAGTGGAGCCGACAAGCATTCGAAGGAAATGAGAAGGCTGTCGTAAACAGCCTGGCCTGCAGCAGTGCCTAATAATAATATGCACATCTTGACATCACAGCATGCTTGTTAGCGAATCTTTCGATAATGCAAGATCGGACACTTGTGTGATGTGATTGAAGCTATGACGAGTTGATCATAAACCCGACATCGCATCGATGGAGCACAGCAGCAAAAATGAAAATCCATTACATGTCGGTAACCGCCGTCTTACATACAAACAACATACAGTTGTGCAGGGCTGAGACGGATCTTCATTCCGCCACGGAGAAGGTTCAAAAGAGACTTTGGTGATGCACGTGAAACGCGACAAGCCACACTTTATCCATTGGAGCCAGGCACAAGGGCAAGTTTCAGCATTGTTTATCCCTCGTCAACAGGAAACGTCGCTTCTGCACGCCATGGAAATCCATACATTTCCGGTCTGTCATCGTGTTTAGATCTGCGTATAAGTCGTGCTCGTAAAAGACCCGGTAGAAAAACGAGACACTGGAATCGCTTGCACCGTCCAAATGCCCGAGCTCCAGAACCGGTACGAACGGCTTGCGGTTCGCAACGTATCTTCACGTCACTGGAGACGTGGGGTCGATTCGGTTATACGTGCACCCACAACGGCAACCCGTGTTGCTTGTCTGAGTGCCCGGTGTTAGGGTCTCGTGTTCCGATTTTCCGGAGGTCTGCGAATAAAGTTGTAGATCAAGATTTCGCAAGTCATGTCGACTGTCGTGTGGCTATAGCGGCCCAGCGGGAATGTAGGGCAAGGATGTCTTGGTGCCTGACTAGGAATTCAGTGAGGCCAAGCCGGTCCCATGCTGGACACGAATGCTAGTGATGCTATTAGAAGACATTAATCTGCGTATACAGCGCGTGTTACATCCGCCTCGCGTGGTTAATCGATACTCGATACCGTTGAGTGGTTCCCAGCGACAGTAAGTGTACATTTATACCAACAGCCCGAATAACGCCGAACTCCTCGCTTCCAAAGCCTTGGTTGTGCCCAGTCAAACATCTGCACATACGCATCAAAGATTCAATCATCAACGATATCATCGTCTTCCAAGACCAGCTTCTCCACTTGACTCTCGACAGGAATACCCAGTCCACGACCTTCGGTTTTGGTGCCAGCAGCCACCTTGCGCTTTGCCTTGGTTCCGCGCAGTCGAGCGGGGAGGTCTCCGTCGGGCTTGTCCGTCGCCCACTGTTCTTCGAAACGGTTTTCGTGCTCGGCGGCATTTTCGATGTCATCGTCGTTTTCGTTGGTGGCGATAGGGCCTGTATCCCGAATCTGCGTGACATCAAGTATCTGAGAGAGCTGTGATGTACCGGGCTTTGAGGACTGTAGAATGCGAGCCATATAAGGCAGGCGCTCCAGCAGCATCTCGGCCTTGGCGGATGCGATGGCAGCCGTGCCAGTGTGGTCGGATGAATTGTCGGTCGATTCGCGTTTCCAGCCCGCAACTCCAGAGTTGCCGGACGTATGCTGTACTTGTGAAGGACTCTCAAGTGTATTGTTCTGCATCTTAGCAGTGAGAAGTTCAAGCATGTCGTTGATTTCTTCCTTCTTCCGCCACAGCTTGAGCGACGTTGGGTAGAACATGCGATGCGAATCGCCCGGTTTTCCACCCGAGGGTGTCCCTCTATGAACCGGACACGGTAAATTGAAGAGAACTCCGCGAACAGCAGCCTGGAAAGACATCTCGTCCTGTCTCAGAGTGTCCGTAGCGGAGCCAGAAAAGGCACGTGTTCCGAACGAGAAACGGTCGAGAGAAAGCGAATCCGCGTCTGAAAGACTGTCGATGCAACCGCTCACACTGTCGAGAGACTCTTCAGAACTCGAACATGTACATGATAAAGCATAGTTCTCGTGTAAGGCGGCAATGTAAGTGGTGGTATCCGTGCCCAGCTCATCGATCAGTCGATCCACGTCTGTCTCGGGAACTTTGTTGCGGCGATGCTGCGGTAGCCAAGTCGGCGGATGGGCAAGCGCAGTTCCTCGGTCCGGTTCTTGTCGTTTGTTGTAGACAATCTTGCCCACCGAATGGAAGATACCCAAACTGTTCTCTCGGTTGCTGATGAGACGAAGAGCCTCTTCCTCTGCTTCGGTCATCGTTGCCTCGCCCTTGGACTTCTTAGTCTTAGTGAATGACACCTTGGATGACCAGGTGTCTCCATCATCCCCCCTCAAGCACAGAAATTCGAGTGACGACACAGCACTGCGGATGTCGCCGGTCTCAGCGATACGTTTGAGCACAAGTGAACCAGGCGTTTTTCGTCTGCCAGATCTTCGAGCTTCCTTGACTACTACGCTTTCGAGCGCCTTGATCAATATTGTCGGTGCGATCGCGTTGAATTCTATAGTATCGAGCCAAGGATTCTCCAATAGCTCAGGCCCGAGCAATCGGTGCGCAGTGAAGCTATCAGCCGCAGCGGTGCTGGTGGACAGCAGAGTTTCGGATATGATAAGCACTATGGGAGTTGGCGGACCATTCGCGACGGGTCCAGATGCAAGGTATTGGGCGATTGCCGATCGAAATGCTTGAAGAGCGGGCGATGCTTTTGAGAAGGTGTTTGGGAATTCCTCGATCAGGAGGAGCTGTCTGCTCTCTGTAGTGTGCTCGCCAGTCGGATCCGCGGAGATACCGTGATCGCCTCCTACGTCTTCTTGGCCACTTACTGCAAGGGCCAATCCACCAGATTTCCCAGCACGTCCAACGAAGTCTTCAAATTGGAACGATGCAGACATTGAGCCTTCGGAAGAGAGATCGCTGCCGGCAGGATTCTTCCATTCTGCGACCTGTACTCCCATGTCTTTCGCAAGCAGTTCAATCGTAGTCGTCTTTGCCGTGCCTGCGGCACCTTTGAGAACCAGCACTCTTTGTCGCTTGCCATTGTAAGCAAAGTTGAGCCAGTTCCTCACATCGCCAACCTTGCGCTTATGGACTGCGAGCTCGTCAAGGTTTGAAGGACCGAATTGCACGACCCAAGGACGCTTGTCCTCGTTGATCACCGAGATGGAAGGCGCTCGCGTGCCTTCACTAGTCTTGCGGAACTTTTGTGTGGGTGGAGGAAGCAGGCTGGAGTCGTCCTCAATACTCTGCACCTGCTGGACTTTTCGTTTGCGCATGGCCAGCGCTACGCTTGAGCCTTTGGACAGAGCGAGACTAGACGAATTCTCATCTTCCGACTCGATCGTTTCGGTCTCGTCGAGTGGCGGTGGTTGGGTCATGGGACTAGCGGAACGCTGTGATGATTGCTGGCGTTGGGTCGCGGCATTGAAGAAGGAGTAGATTGGCTTTGATTTCGATTTCGATTCATCCTGGACGGCTGTCTTTGATTTCGTTTTGGTTACTCTTGTTTTGGCGGGCGATGTTTGAACATGTCTTTCCCCGGCCTTAACTTTGGCAACTTTGGCAGCCGGCTTCCTAAGTGCGATTTCCTGCGTGGAGGATGTTGGCGCTGGCTGCTGTCTCGAGGATCTGCGTATCGACTTCAGCTTTCCTGCTGCCGGTTTGGGAGGATCGTCGTGATTGCCATCGTCGACAGGTGCGAGGTCGACCACTTCATCCTCATCTGAAGACACCGGCACGACTCGCCGTCGCGAAGCTCGTGGCTGGACCATATCGCATGGAAAGCCTAGGTACAGCAATTTGATGCGTGGAGTCGTGACATTGTTATGGCGATGAGGTAGATGGCGGGTGATTGGGTTTGGGATGGAACAGTCTTGAGTGCCTGATGGCCTGAGGCGTCAAAAGTCGGGCTGGCAGCCAATCACGGGCCAATGACTTCACTTGGCCTCTTGCCGTTACCGATGTTGACAACGTAAGCAAAAAAAAGATGCTGTATTCCTCTAACTGGCATCACTATTTGGTTGACCTATTTGTGGTGGTCCTTTGGCTGCCGCGTTGATTTCTACTCTTCGAGTTTCTCCAATCATGATGTCTGATCTCAATGGAACACATGGAAAGATGTGATGTTGAAGCCGAGATCGGCATCTGGAGCATATGCCATGTACTCCTTCCTGAACTCTCCATCTGAACCCTTTTAGACACCGGTCTGACCCGTACATTGGTAAAAGTGCAATCCTCTTCGGAGCAGTAACGAGGCACGCGGAGTTGATGTAAGTACATACAAGCCGAGCACCGAGCCGCGACGAGGATAAGTGATGTACTCCCGATAGGGTAATCAGCTAGTTGCTCCACATGTGTGGAAGGCTGCCCAATGAATGGATGGTCTAATGGCTTCCTCATCTTCTGCCGATATCGCGAACAACAAGACACAACCCCGCCGACAACGATGCTGGTGCCTGGATTTGTACTCTAATCGATCACAAAGAGTCAGGAGTACCCCGACCATATCTTACATTCTATCTAACACTGCGCCACTTGATCTGTAATCGAGATCAGCTTTGCCAGCTTTATTCATCAAATCGCTTCACATCACATCATCGACTCCCACCACCCACCATGGCCCGAACGATCCCAGATCTTCCCAGGCTAGGACAGCCCGCAGGGCTCCCTACGCCAAACTCCAGCAAGTCCTTCTGGCACACGGAGCCTTCTCCTCTACTCCTCGGTCACCGGTCAACGAGGGGCCTGCCCGCCACAGCCGATGTTGTAATTATCGGAAGTGGCATCACAGGGGCCAGCATTGCCCGCCACCTCTTGAAGAGAGATGGTAAGAGCTCGAAAGAGAAATCCAAAGCCAATGTCGTAATGCTGGAAGCTCGTGAAGCGTGCTGGGGGGCGACTGGAAGGGTTAGTGTCTAGCAAAGTCATGCAAGACGTCGACCTAAATGATCTGACCTAACCCTTCCCTCAGAATGGTGGCCACTGCCAGCCCATCTTCTTCGAATACCCACACGACCCCTCAATCGGGCACTTCGAGCTCGCCAACTGGAACTCCCTCGCAAACGAGATCGAGACCTCCAACATCGACTGCGAATGGGTAGCTCAGCCGGGCGTCCGCGGCATCTACAGCGAGACCAAATTCAAGCAAGCGAAAGAGAACATCGCCATCGTGCAAAAAACCACGCCCGAACTCGGCAAGCTCATGAAGTTCGTCACCGACAAGCAAGAGCTCGCAGCCTACCACCACCCCAAAGCCCTGGCAGCCGTAGTGACAGACATCGCCGCTCGTGTCTGGCCGTACAAACTCGTTGCCCACCTCCTGGAAAACCTGCTCGTATCCTCCTCCGAAGGTAAACTCCAAGGGACGTTCAACCTGCAAACCCTCACACCAGCCGAGAGCCTTCAGACAACAGAAGACGGCCAGTGGAAAGTCAGCACCCCACGAGGCACCATCACAGCCCGCAAAATCGCCCTCGCAACCAACGCCTACACCTCACACCTGCTCCCCGATTTCGCCGATCTGATCGTCCCCTGCCGCGGCCAAATGAGTGCTCTCGTCCCTCTGCCCTCAATTGCAGGTGACAACCGCCTGAAGACTTCAATGGGATTCGAAGGCGACGGACTAGATGACTACCTCATCCAGCGACCTACAGAGAAGGGCGGACACCTGATGTTCGGCGGTGGAAGGACTTTTGGCAAAAGCGTCGGAGTCACTGATGATTCGACATTCGACGATACGACCGCTGCGTATTTGCGGAGGGAGTTGGTGGAGGCGTTCGAATTGCCGGAACGGAAGAGCGAATCTTCCGGCGATGAGAAAGTCGAAATGCAAGCCGTGGCGCAGTGGACGGGCGTCATGGGATTCTCGCGCGATGAGGTGCCTTGGGTTGGGCCTGTGCCTGGGAAGGAAGGGATTTTCGTTGCGGCTGGGTACACTGGGCATGGGATGCCGAATACGTGGTTGAGTGGGAAGGCTGTGGCGGAGATGGTCGGTAAGAGTCTGGCCGGGGGTGACTTGGCGGCTGTTGTAGAGGCTGCGCGGGAGGCGACCGGGCTCCCCAAGGCTTATCAGGTTTCGGTGGAGCGGATTGAGAGGGCTATGAAGGGCGAGAGTGTTGAAGTGAAGGATCATGCTGAGCTGTCTAGGAATCAGCGTATCCTGGAGGCGGAGGAGAACTTGGGTTGAGGTAGTGTTGGTTGATGGTAGTTGGCAGGAAGTGTTTCTAGAGAATGCAAAAGGATCATATCTGCTGGTCCTCGACGATGATTCGGCTAGAGAAAGCGGACAGAGTCAACTTTGGTTGGTGGGCGTCGAAAGCAATGAAATCGACAGGCGTTTTAATCGTATCTATAAGTGTATGTACCTTACTCGGCCTTGAAAACAAGACCAACACCGTCATCACCGGCAGTGATGATGGCGTTTCCGCC
Organism: Cladosporium phlei; assembly: GCA_003614995.1. NCBI lineage: Eukaryota > Fungi > Ascomycota > Dothideomycetes > Cladosporiales > Cladosporiaceae > Cladosporium > Cladosporium phlei. The sequence goes on from QZFA01000017.1 coordinate 63,216, forward strand.
GCCTCCCTGGGCAAAGCCCAAAATTCCACCGCCCTCACCACCGCCACGGTGACCTCTGAGCTCATTCATGAGACCCATGTTGGCCGCAGCAGTACCGCCCCTGGTATCCCACCTGCGCACAACACCATCGTTGCCGGCAGAAGTCAAGATCCAGTTGCGCTCGTTGTTGTGGGACTTGAGGAACTCGACCTTGATGACAGCCTCTTCGTCGTGAGCCTCCTTGATTTGTCTGCGGACGGCGAAGTTGTGTGCGGCGTCGAACAGGGCGATCGATCCGTCAACGCTACCTGCCGCGAGAAGGGTGAGAGGAGGGTGGGCGAAGTCGAGAGTCTCGACACCGTCGCTTTGGGCTTGCAGAGACGCGAGAATCACACCGGACTGTCCAGCAGCAGCCGAGCCCTTTGCTCCCGCCTGCTTGTGGCCACCTGCTTTGCCACGGGCACCGGCACCCTTTGCGCCAGAGGTTGCGCCGACGCTGTTGGCAGGAAGTGATAGACGGGGAAGGCCGACAACGCGAATGTGGCCTTCAGCACCGCCGACTGCAACAAGAGCTCCACCGGGCGAGATGGCCACGCTGTAAAGACCACCGTCGACGAAGAAGCGCTCGTCTTGAGCAGTGAGGCCGACGACGGTCTGGCCGGCGCGGGGATCAACCAGACCGGCGGCGGCAGCATCACCGAACGCATCCCAGACGTACAGACTCGAGTCCTCGGCAACCGTGGCAAGAAGCTTGCCGTCGGGCGTCCAGGCGCCAGCTGTGCAAGAACCCTGGTGGAGGAAGAAAGTCTGAACGATTGTGAGAGGGTTGGTCGGGTCGGAAGCGTTGACGGTGTAGATCCAGACACTTCCGTCGTTCGCGCCGAGGGCAAAGGTGTTGGGGTAGTCGGGGTGAGGGCAAGGAAGGAGCCAGTTGATTTCCTCGACTTCCTTGGAGGAGCCGACGAGTTTGGCCTGGCCTGGCGCAGTAGGTGTGTGGTATGCGCTGAGCTTGCCGGCCAGTGTACCTGTGATGACGAACTCGCCCTTGGGGAGGGTGAAGCAGACGGCGTTCACACTCTCATCTTGACCATCGAATGTTGCGATTGTGTTCTGGCCGTTCCTCTCTTTGGGCTGCGGGTTTGACTCGTAGCTTTGCGGCAGCAGAGGTCCCTCGGGAGGTGTCGCATCCCACATGTATGCCATATCATCGCCGCCGCCAGTCACCACGAGTTCGGGCCTTGTGGGATGTTGCGCGATACAAAAGATGCTGTCCTTGTGTCCCTCGAAATGCGCCACACTGTCGTTTTGGAGCTGGATCTCTTCCAGGATACCGTTGTCGTCGCCCTCGTCGCCAGAGTCCATGGCTGCGTCGTCGTCATTTTGCTCCACCACCTCTTCGGCCTCGTCCTCTTGCAGCATGTCATCCTCGGACTCGTGGTCGCGGTCGTCGTGCATTCTGTCGTCGTGGTCGGCCATGATGATGTGTGTGGGTGTGGGTATGGGTATGCAAAGGAGTGTCGTGAGTCGTGAGTTGTGATGCTGAGTCTGGTGGGTGTTTATAACTGGCGCAAGGCAAATAAATGGCTGCTTAGAAATGTTTCTGGAAGGAGGGGGAAGAATTCTGATCAAGAATACAGTAGATCTGTAATCTGATAAGGGAAACCGCATCTTAGCCGGACACGTCATGCTCATGGCATTTCTGCCATCATCTACCTGACTACTACTGTCGGATAACTATCTACTTGATGGCTTGTCAGGAGAACTATCATCAACCAAAATGAGCTGGATCCATTCAAGCTCCGACTCAACCATGTTCCATCCACCATTGAAGCATCTCAGATTCCAAATGTCAATCCCCGCACCCAACGCTTGGAGACTCTGACGTCTTACATACATAACGATCAACCAGATGTAGGTATCGAATGGACATCTACGGACCTCGGTAGACTACATAAGTATATCCTATCTTGATCCAGGTCGCGTTCAAATTGAGACTTCTTTCCTCTACAAACGGCTCTTGTGAATCCATCTAAATTCTAGGAAAATGGCACCCCAAATCACCCTCTACTTCCTACAAGCCTCGCGCTGCATCCGCACAGCATGGCAACTCCACGAGCTCGGTCTGGACTACGCCGTAAAGTTCTCTCCCCGTGAGGGTGGTCTCGCACCTCCAGCATTCCGCAAGGAAGTGGGCGGGCTTGGGAAGTTCCCAACCCTAGTCGACGGCGACGTGACAGTGACAGAGTCCGGCAACATAGGAGAGTGTGTAATCGCGTTAGACAACCCGGCATATGCTTCCGTGTCACTGATAACACCGTTCAGATACCTATGTGACATGTACGACAAAAACCACCGCCTCCTGCCCCCAGTTGGCGACCCAAAACGCTACGCAATCCTGCAATGGAATCACGCAGCCGAAGGAACCTTTGCTCTTCACGGCATCTCGGTCATGTACGCTCGTTGGCACCAACACACAGGCGACCCCAAGGAGACCGAGAAGGGACTGTCGAAGAACATCCACAATGATTTGGATTTCATGACCGCGGAGCTCGAGAAGAGCAGCGGCAAGTTCCTGTTCGGCAACCAACTCACTCTGGCCGACATCCAGATGCACTTCTCCATTGCCCTCATTTTGGCTAGAGATCTGGGCCTAATGGGGAAGAGGTGGGAGAGGTTGGAGAAGTATGTGAAGGATTGTGAGGCTACTGAGAGCTATAAGCAGGCTGTGGAGAAGACTGGTCATCAGTTCTGAGAGGGTTCAAGAGTCCAGAAGCAGGGATGGGTTTGTGGGACTTGTACTTATTAGATAGATGTCCGAGAAAATCATTGCTCGCTTTCTTCCCCCAGCTAGATGAGCTCTGAATCGTCAGGCGGGAGCAAAGTGGATGACTGCGTGTCGTTGTAGCCCTCCGTCGAAGTCACTCTTCACTCACAGCGCTCTCCGGGCTTCATTTGCGCCGACACAGCTTCGATCCACACACACACACACACACATTGCTGTGCTGCCAACCACACACCTACCACTTCCGAAAACCACCTAGCATTTCACGACATCAAACATATCGAGCTGCCCAGATCCACGCTGGACAAAAGCTGCAATGAACGCGGCAAACCGCGAAGACGGTGGTGAAGACGCCTCTTCCAACATGAGAGGTGAAGAAGACACCTCCTCCAACATGAGAATCTGCATCAGGTGCACGCAGCACAAGCCAGTGACTTTGTTCGCGAAGCCCGGAAGAAAGGAGTTGCTCAAGACCTGTTCGGAATGCTTGGTCAGTCACGCTCACAACTGTAAGAGAGAGAAAGACGGCGCTGACCATATATACTCAGGCCAGAAAGCGCTCACCCGGAAAAGCGTCAACGTCGACTCAGCGTCTTCCGAGTTACACTGCTCCAGGTGGGGATATGGCCGACTTCAGCGTACGCCCGCAGGACCCACACATATACAAGAAGCCGCGCCTTCAAAAGCCAAAGCAGAAGGGCGAGCACAGTGAGACCTGAGAGTTTGACACCCGTGCTGCGAAACTGTTAGCACAGCCAGCAACCAACCACACTCGAAAGGATCCGGACGAACCACACCATAAAACGAATCAGCGAATCAGCTGGTAAGAGTCTCACAAGGATCTCATCCGGTACCCTGCGAGCTCAAGGCTCGCAGAGTCTTCCCAGGCGAGAGATTGAGCCCATCTGGAGGGAATATCTGAATGGAAAGATCACCCTTGCGAAATCGACGGAGGTCAGAACTTCTCTAAGCCCGGCCTCCGCCCACTGCAAAGACGAGTACGGCGGCGAGATACCGTAGTAATGTTAGTACTCACAACAGGCATAAAGATGTGAGAAACTCACGGAACGTCCGGCGCTTCTTCTTTGCTCCCTCATCTATCTCTCATCTCTCTTCTTCGAACCCCTCTTTCTCGTCTTCCAACTGTTCTAACCATTTTTCTTCTGCTTCTTTTCGTCACATCTGGATGGTAGGCCTGAAAATCGGCGCTGCGACCATCGCGCCGAGAGCCTTTCCCGGTTCTTCTTACCACTGAGACGATGGTCCATGGAACGATCTCTCCACCTCAGAGACCTGATGAATGAAACAACATCGACAAAAACAAGCATCAAACAAACATCTAGGGATCCGCCCTGTCTCGCTTGTCTTTGCCGGAAACCTGTCCCGACGTCCCAATTCGGAACCCGACTTACCAGTCTTCGCTGAAGTCTCACTCCCAAGCAAAATGGCAAAAGGATGGTTGATCTATCTTGTGATGGATAGTCTCATGCATCGGCCGGGAATCGAACCCGGGGCTGGCCGAATCAATGGAGGTCTTGAAGACCTCGATTGGCAACGGCCAATTTTACCACTAAACCACCAATGCTTGATGGTATTCGTGGAGATGTACATAATATATTCGCTGCGCACATCAGGCGGCTTCGAGTGGGCAAACTGCCCTCGGAATACATTGAAACGGGCTCATCGACTACCTGAAGATAGGTGAGATGACTTGTCTTGCCGAAACATGACTGTCATATCAGGCCTGTGGGAACAACGATGGGTATGACTTTCGACGACAAGACAAACACCACGACATGATTGGGATCACGATGTAGATCGTCTTAACCTAACCTTGTCCGTGTGCATTCGATGGAGGCGACGAGTTCTCGTTGCACCGTCGTTTCCAGACGATACAGACGACTTCGGATTGAATCAACGATCCGTTATCCGTGTCTTGTATCTTGCTGAGCTTTTGAGAGGTCGTGTTGGTTTGTTCACAGATGGCGGACCTCACTGCTGTGGTTTCAAGCAAGGATTGACACTAACAACAACACATCATGCAAAATCACCAACATAAGCTCTTTACACCTGGAAATCGATGACAGCATAGAGCCTAGACCATTGAGACTTGATGACATCGGAATATAACCAATCAAAGCATCCGGTACGTGATTTATCTGCCATGGAGACATCGATGAAGGATTAGGGTTGGGGTTATGAGCTCGATCAAAACCGAGACGGCAAAGTAAACATGCTGTTCAAGAGCAAGCCAACCTAGTAGGATCGTAAGCCTGTTAGGCTGGAAGAGTAAGCCAGCTTTGAATGATTCCGGTCTCTATAGTCCCGTGGAAGATATTTGAGATCATTATCATCATCATCATCATCATCATCGAAAAAGCGGCAGATCCCACGCAACATGGACCAAACTCGCAAGGTTAGGGCCAGGAGGTAGTTTCGTTCTGTAAAAGTGACCTCACTCGCACGTTCGCAGCCCGCGGAGCTTCATTTCCTTTGACTCAATTGTCTCTAACCGAGACGAAAACTCACGTCGTGTTACGTTCTCGTTCGATCGTTCGATCTACCAAAGGCTAAAGCACCACTGCGTTCCATAGTTGTATGTGGATATCCGTGAGTTTGCTCTGTTTGTGTGTGAGCTTTGGATGTGGAAGCGATTGGAAAAGAGTTGTTTGATCATAGGAAGTAATTTTGGTATTTGACCATCGTGATTATCTATCTAGAAAGAGAGCCCAGAGCCCAGCCCACCAAAAAACGCCAGACCCATGCAAGTTTTGTGGTATAAATCTATAATATATATATATGCAACATTCGACATGACAAGGGACATTCGCATTCCATTCGCAGAATGAACATGCGCGAAAATCATGAAACAACTCGCAAGAACGTCCATCTAGTAGACGAGCGCACGCTTCGACCTGGCACGCAGAACGGGTCCCCACTTGTAAGCCACGAAGGGAATCATGCAAAGCACAGTACCGGCGATGGATAGGATGAGACCGGCGTACTGGCTGCCGACGTTGTGGAAGAACTGGCTGGCGAAGAGCGGCGAGACGGCTCCGAGGGTGTTTCGGAGGAAACCCTGTCCTGCGATGGCGGAGGAGGACGACGTGCCGTAGCAGTCGGCGGTGTAGGAGTAGGTGGCTTCGAAGACGAAGTAGATGCCGAAGGAGATGGGCGCGAGAGCAATGGTCGGGGCGATCCAGTGCACGTAGCCGTACTGGGTGAAGGAGTAGATGAAGAGGCCGATGGGCAGCCAGATGGCGCCGTACATGGCGCCGTATAGGCGGTCTTCGGGGGTGACGTTGCGGGCCGGGTCGGCGACGATGCGGTTGTACTTCTTCATCTGCCACTGGTTGGCGATCCAGCCGAGGGTGCAGCCGATGCAGAGCGAGATGTAGGGCAGGCCAGCGACACCTTCGTTCCAGCCGCGCTTCTCCTGGAAGGTGATGGGGATGACGCTGAGGAACATGAAGGTGACGAACCATGTGAATCCGATCCACAGGCCGAAGGCAAATACTACTGGCTCGGTGATGAGCATCTGGATGGCTTTGACGGAGGAGTTCTTGAGCAGGATCTTGACACTCGGGGTCGTGATGTCGTCGCTGGCGACGTAACGCTCATCGTTGGTGGCTTTGCGGACCAGCTTGGCGCGCTTGTGGAGGGCGACACCGCCGCGGGTCTCGGTGAAGAGGACGACGATCGCGACGAGGAGAGGAACGTTGGCGATACCTTGGATACCCTCAATCCATCTCCAGCCAATGGTCATGTCGATGAAACCGGCATAGATGGGAGCACCGACCGTACCGAGGATGGCGATCCAGGAGAAGGCAGCCATGGGCTGGCCACGGTGCTGGGGCTCGTACATGTCGTCGAAAGTACCGCCGACGAGAATGGTACCGATGCAACCGAACAATCCGAGGAGGAGACGGAGGCCGATGATGGTGCTCATGCTCTGGGCGAGTGCGAGACCGATGAAGAGGATGGAGAAGCAGAGGTATCCGCTGACGTAGATGACCTTGCGGCCGACCATCTCACAGAAGGGAGCGAGGAAGAGCGGCGCAAGAGCGCAGGCGAAGTTGAACGAGAAGAGACCGAATTGGCCGATGAACGCGGTCGAGTTCAGCTCCTCGGCCATGCTGTCGATACCAGAGCTGTAGGCTGTTGTTGCCAGACCGATGAAGAGGGTCATCAAGTTGAGAAGGGTGGTGATCAACATCTTGTACGCGGGGCTCCAGTTGAACGGGTTCTCCTTGTCGCCGTGGGCGAAGAGTAGGACAATGTACTCCTTGTCGTTCTCGTAGACCTTCTCGGTCAAGGTGAGAGGAATGTCGACATCGTCCAGCTTCATCAAAGGTGCCAGCTCGTTGTCGGCAGCCTCGTCTTCCACGTATTCCTGCAAGTATTTGCCGCCGATGATACGGCCATACTGGTGTGTTTCCTTGACCTCCTCATCGCCGCTTTCGGGAGCGCTGCCAGCAACTTCCGACCTTGTGGTGGCTACGGAGCCGTTTCTGGGTGTCTTTGCTCCGAGCTTGCTCTCGACATCCATACTCCACACACTGGCGTTTCTTGAGGGGCCGCCCCTCTTGGGTACAGGTTGCACCATGATGTGAGAGGTGTGTTGTTGTTGTTGCTGCTAAGTTGGTGATGGGGAAAGAGGGTGGAGGAGGAGGAGGAGTAATCGGTCCGGAGCACATGGGAAAAGCAGAACGAGATGCAAATAAATAGCCTACCTGCTCTTGGTATTATGACGCTTCCCGTCAAAGCAAACACAGAAGCAACCGACCGCCCCGGGTGCCTCCATCCCCAACGACGCACGTAGGCATTGCCGGGCGAGAGTTGGCCACAGCTTGGCGGGCGAGACGACCGAAGTTGCAATCACGGTGGTGACGGGGGAATCTTGCAGGAGGCCCACGATACCACCGAGGTGCCTCCTAACACCCATCCGAGCGTCCCTGATACGGCGGATCTCGTCTCGATCGTTGAGGATGGTCTTCTGGTCTGATTGCTCGAAGCCCGTTCTTTTTCGAGCCAGTTTGGTCTTGCAATTCAGTGTCTGGTATGTCGTTCTGATGGATAGAGTGGCGATACCGCCGTTATTCTCGGAGGCTAGTGTGCAAATTCAAAGGTGAGGTCTTACGACGCAGCCCAGATCGACCGAGCAAGCCCCGGCCCGATGTCTGGATCCACGCGGACCGTGAAATAGCGCGACGATAAAGAAGCTTCTTTCCAGAATCCTTCCATCATGACGAAATGGCTTGGCCTGCCGTCACGCCCCGAGCGGTTTGTCGTGTGGCCCTGGGCTCAGTCAGCAGGGCTCGATGACAACAGGCTTCCGATTAAAAAGAGTTTGTTCACGATCTGTTGTGACGAAACCACCGAGGTTGCCACACCTGCTCGCCCGGTCTTTGACCGTAAGAACGGCATGGCATCATGGCAATCGCATGGCAAACTCAGACGAACAGCTGCGTGGCAGCTCGACACGTGAAACGTGCAAACCTACCTTGGTCTGCTTCTACGCGAGCGAGTACCTGTCGATCGCGAGTGTCAGCCTGTCAAGTGAGAACGGCGTTCCCACCAGATTCAATCGCACGCGATTAATAATTCCCATCTTTCTGTTTGGGGTGCAGACTGTGCAGTATGCAGCGGTCAATGGTGAGACCCATATCCCGATGTTGCTCCAGTTCAACACACCACCCATGAGACGGTGCGCTGCTGCTCTCCGCAAGTCCTCTTTGACAACAGTGGACACTTTTCTGCTGCTACTCGTGGAGCCGGTGCTGTGCTATGGAGTGTTATGCGAGACTGCAGGCCGGTATTCTTAGTAGTGAAAGTCCAGTTCAGTAATCAGACTTCAACACGTGCATCCATCAAGCTACTCGCGACGAGCGAACCTGCGCCGGACACGCCCGACGATGCCCTTACTCGAAGTAGAAACAGTACCTCCTAGTGGGAGTTGAGTTGTGCGGCTGGCCAGCTTGAACACCCGCTCAGCAACCACAACCGTCAACCGGTCCTCGGAGGCCAGCGCTCGTATGTAACTCTCACATCTCTAGGTGGAGGGTATAATTCCGTTCTGACCTGATCGTCGCTGTCAGTGGATACTTGCCCGGAAAGTGACTTGAATCATGCGAGACCGGGACGTGAGAAATCGGCAGCCGATGTTCGCGTTTAACGGGCTGCTTGAAACAGCCAAACTACTCTCTCAAGACTACTCAAGACTCTGATTACTACTGTACAGTACACTGTGCACACCTCTCACTCAAACCAGTCTACCCTGCCTGCCTCTCTTGCCCGTGCCCGTGCCCGAGCCTTCTCCCATCTCGCTTCCAGCCGCGCTCGTCGTCCTGCTCATCGGCTCAGCACCAACGCGGACCTGTCCTCTGACTGCAGAAGCCATGTTGCCACCAACAGCCTGAGCAGACGCAGACGCAGTTCCTGGAGGAGCACTTGCACTTGCAGCAGCAGCAGCGGCCTGCGCCCGGAGCCTCTGTTCCAGAACACTGGGTACAGGAGCGAACCCCGTGTGAGGGACGCGGTCGACTCCACGGCCGATGAGCGCGGGGCCCGTCTCCAACAGTGGCAGGCGGTAGGGCTGGCTGGTACCGAGAGAAGAACCGAGAGCCTGATCCAGCAACGCGTTGCGCACCTCGGTCCCGTTGACAAACTCCCCAGCTTCGCCCATCTCGATGTCCCCACCGTCGTCTGCTCGCGTGCTGGTGGGGAAATTGCTGCCTGCCCGCCTCATGAGTTCAAAGTCGTTCTCCGCGTCCAGGCTGGTGACAGCTGCAGGCGCTGGAGCCCCACTCTTTTCACTTCGCGTGACAGCGTGATAGTTAGGCACGACTGGAGCGAATGGGTTGTCTCGCGTTGGGATGATTGCGGTGGTGCCGCTTGCGGCTGCTGCTGCTGTTGCTAGATCTGACAGAGCGGCGAGTGGGTTTGCGCGTGCCCCACCGCGTGTGAGGACTTGGTGTGAGGATGTGCGCTCCATCTCTGGGGCCCCAGCTGGCGGTGTGTTGACTGCATCTCCTGCAGCACCAAACTCCTCGCCGTCGGCCGCCAAAGCGTTGTCACGTGCCTCGTTGTCGACTGATGGCTCGGCCGTGGCATTGGTGTTGGAGCCCGAATCTTGCTGTTGCTGTTGCGGCGGCTGGTAGAAGTATTTGTATGTCGCGTTCTGCGCCGTATTGGTAGCAAGGGCAAGCTCCTTGTCCGTGAAGAGTCGCTCCAAGCTGTATGCCGGTGCCTCGAACTGCGCGTAAATGCTCTTGTCCCTGGCATCTTTGAATGGACTCCTGCCACCTCCCAAGCTATCAGGCGGAGGAAGCGATCGGAAGCCTGGCGCAGGAGACTCGTTGCCCTCGTCGTCCATAGCAGGCATCTTCCTCTTCCTCTTGCCGTTCTCGTCTCCGCCGCTAGGGCTGATGGCGCGATGCCGGAGGTGTCTCGTCTTGCGGTTCTGTCCACCACCTGGCGAGCCTGGGTTGTTGATGCTGAATTGGTTTGGGTTGAGCAACATCGCGTTGTTGTCTGCAATGTCGAGTTGCTCCTTGTCGCGGAGCAGTTGTTGCCGTCTCTTGGAGATCGTCGTGATCAATCGTTGTCGGATCTGACTCGCCAGCGCCTTGTGCTCCTCCTCTGCTTGGTGCATCTTTTGCTGTGTCAAGCGATCGACCTCGGCGACTGAGGTCTCGTACTGGTTCTATGGTGGAATGTCAGTTTCTCAATCGATCAGTCGGCAAGGAGGGACCTCACGTGTAATGCAGTCAAATCTGCGTCTCTTTGTTCGATCGCATCGTTTGCTTCCCTGACAAATGTCCTGTATCGATTGCCCGCCATGGCCCAATAGTCTCTTTGCGCCGCGTCGTCTGCCGGCATGTTGGCCCCCATGCCCTCAACCAGTGTTCGAATTTCGTCTCCACCATCCTCTAGTGGTATGCCCTCATACGGATCGGCGCGTAGAATGAGGTTCATATCAACTTGGACTGCTTGTAGCTGAGCGCGGTAGTGCTGATGTTGGTTGGAATTGAAGGAGTCCATCATCTGCTGAAGCTTCTCAACCATGCGATTCCTGCGAACATCGCGCTTAGTCATTTGTGGTTGAGGAACTGGCGATGGCGAGTCGCGTCCGAATGGCGAACCATGGCGAGGGTGGTTCATGGCCATGTTGAGAGGTGGTTGTGGGTGCATGTGGGAGGATGGTGTTGGCATCGGATTGGGCGTCTCGTGTGGTGTTGCGAGCACGTGGCTGTGTTGATCGCAATTGGATATGATTGTTATGAAGAGGTGAGGATCGACCGGGGCCCTAATAGCGACACCACGAGTCGTTGTATATTATGCGCAGGTGCATGGATGAACGGACGAACGATGGTCGAGACGAAGCTCTCTCTGCTCTACCGGAAGGGTTCACGTCCAAGTTGTCTCTGCGCTTTCGGATGCATGGAATCACCGACAACCCGACGTCACTCCCAGCTCGAGGCAACTTAGCCGATGTGTGAGGAGAGATCCACGTCTCGCGTGCAAGTCACATGGAGCATATACCTCACTACAACAATATCACATATTTTTGATTTTCTACTGACACCCAAGAGACTCGCCGTGGACGCCAAGCTCGCATCGCTGTAGCTCTGATCTATCATTCTCTTTACATAAACTCTGCCATGCAAATCGACTTCAGCCGGTGCAGTATGCATGCAGCTAATACCCAGGAACCATCACCCCCGCAGCGCCTGTCATCATTTCTCCGTCCACTCCTTCGCCATAACAATTCATTGAGGAGTATTGAGTTCCGTGTCAAAGATGCGTCTCGCTTCGCCCAGGCGTAACGGGCCTCATTGCAGCGGCTTAGGGAGTCGTATAAAATACACCATGCTTCCTCGGTTTCTTTGATATTGCCAGTCATCTCATTCTCAGCAAAGATGCTCTTTTTCAATTCTCCTACGCTGCTACTCGCCGGCAGTTTGGCATCTGCCCTGGCTCAGACCAGCTATGGCAGCAACAACGACTCCAAGCCAGGCAGCAATGACTCTCTTGCTAATGCACCCTACAGTACGTGTCAAGCTTTCTACGTTCGTTCTGGGTTAAACGCAGCTGTCACAAAAATTGCCTTCGTTTTCTACTCATTTATGATGTATCCTTTCCTTTTTGTCTGGCAATAAGTATCAAGCACGGCAGAATGAGAGCACTGGACGTCAATAACAAAACTTGACATTATCAGAAAACCCAAACCTGCCCGTGGAGGATCGCATCACCGACCTCCTCTCTCGGATGACCCTCCAAGAAAAGACAATTCAACTGATGCAAGGCGACATCTCCAACTGGCTCAACGTCACCTCAGGAGCTTTCAACCGCACCGGTCTCGAGACCAGCTTCGATCAGAAGGCAGGATCCTACTACGTTGGCTACCCGATCGGCTGGGACTGGCTGGCCGAAAACATTCAGGTGGCACAGAATTACAGCATTCATGAAACCCGCCTGGGCATCCCTCCGATCGTCCAGACTGAGGGTATCCATGGCTTCCTCATTGGCAATGCTACGATCTTCAACAGCCCTATCGCCCATGGCTGCTCTTTCAATCGACCGTTGATCGAGCGTATGGCCAAACAGATTGCCGTCGAGGCTAAAGCTCTTGGTGTCACTCAACTCTTTGCCCCAGTCGCCGATCTTGCAAGAGAGCTTCGATTCGGTCGTGTCGAGGAGACATACGGCGAAGACCCCTATCTCGCCGGCCAATTCGCCCTGCACTTCGTCCTCGGCATGCAGAGCATGAACGTCTCCGCCATGATCAAACATTTCGCCGCATCTGCCATGCCCGAACAAGGTCTCAACACTGGCCCTATCCACGCTGGTGAACGCGAGCTCCGCACGACCTGGCTTGAGCCGTTCAAGCCTGCCATCAGAGAGGGGTCGGTTTGGAGCATCATGAGCTCGTACGTCAGCTACGACGGAATTCCACAGGTCGCAGACCACCACACCGTGACCGAGATTCTCCGCGAGGAGTGGGGATACGAGTTCTACGTAATGTCCGATGCAGGCGCCACGGACCGTCTGGCCAGCCCATTCCGCATATGTCCCTCACCTTTGAACAAATACGGCCAGGAGGTCAATGAGGGCAACGACTGCGTCACCCTCGAAGCACTCCCAGCCGGCACCGACGTGGAGATGGGAGGAGGGTCGTTCAATTACCGCTCCATCCCTGAGCTAGTCGAAGCCGGTCGTCTCGACATCGCCACCGTGGATCAGGCTGTTACCCGCCAGCTCCGCACGAAGTTCACGATGGGTCTCTTCGAGAACCCCTTCCCTGCTGCACTTAAAAGCGAGTGGGAAAGCTTGATCAATACACCCGAAGCCAAGGAGCTTGCCAGAGAACTTGACCGCGAGTCCATCGTTCTGCTCAAGAACGACGAGCACATTCTTCCCATCAGCAAGACTGCCAAGGTTGCGGTCATTGGACCCATGGCCGATGGGTTCATGAACTATGGCGACTACGTCGTGTACCAATCCCAGTACCGTGGTGTCACTCCGCTCGCAGGTATCCGCAATGCAGTCGGCAACGGCACTGTCTCCTATGCGAAGGGTTGTGAAAGATGGTCGATTGATCAAAGCGGATTCCCTGAGGCCATCGCTGCGGCTGAGGCTGCGGATGTCGCTGTTGTTGTGGTGGGAGTAAGTTTTTCTTCTCTTTTTTCTTCCTGTTCTGAAACCCAAATTCTCCTGCAAATAACCAATCAGCTAACGATCAAAAGACGTGGAGTCGTGACCAGCAAGAGCTGTGGCAAGGAGTCAATGCAACTACCGGAGAGCACATCGACGTTTCCGACCTTAACCTCGTCGGCGCAATGAGCCCCCTCCTCCGCGCAATCGTCGACACCAAAACGCCCACCGTCATAGTCTTCAGCTCCGGCAAACCCATCACCGAAGATTGGATCTCCAACACAACGGCCTCCCTTGTCCAGCAATTCTACCCCAGCGAAGAAGGCGGCAACGCCCTCGCCGACATCCTCTTCGGCGACCACAGCCCCTCGGGCAAGCTCTCCGTGTCCTTCCCGCACGATGTAGGAACTCTCCCGATAAACTACGACTACCTGAACTCCGGCCGGATCTCCAACCCAGGAATGATCCTCGAGAGCGGCGAAATCGTCTTCGGCTCCAACTACGTGACCAACACCCCGCAGCCCTGGTTCCCCTTCGGCTACGGCTTGTCGTACACCACGTTTGAGTACTCGAACCTGACGCTGTCGGCTTACAACGCGACTGCGAGCGACACAATCACTGCTTCGGTTTCGATCACTAACAATGGCACCCGCGATGGCGCCGAGGTCGTCCAGCTTTACGTCAAAGACATGCTCGCCTCAGTCGACGTTCCGAACATCAGGCTCAAGGGCTTCGAGAAGGTCATGGTCCCTGCTGGCGAGACTGTGGACGTGGAGATCCCGCTGAATGTGGGCGAGTTGGGGGTTTGGAACCGGAAGATGGAGTATGAGGTTGAGCCGGGGAATTTTACCGTCTTCGCGGGCGCGAGCAGTCTTGATTTGAGGTCGAATGCTACTCTGACGGTTGCTTAGTAGTAGGTTAGAAGGTGTTCGCATGATGATGTTGGGCGTGGGGAAGAAGGAGATGAGGATGAGGGTGGATGTGTAGTCACACGTACTTTACAATAGCTTGACTCAACTTGCTTGTTCATTGCTGGGGACATCTACCCTGACTTTTTTTCTTCTTCTACTTGGCTTGTGAAACTGGGGTTTTGCATGTCTAGTGGCAACGAGTCGGTTGTTCAGGGAGTGGCTCGTTGGTACGGAGCCGATGGCAGTACGTGAGAGTCGCTTAGGTTTGACAGAGATGAGATTTTTGGGGAGGAGACTCTCGGCAGCAGTACGGTGTTGAATCAGCTCGAGGTCCGATGATACTATGTAAGAGACCCAAGAGTACCATTGAGATACGATTCCTGGGGATTGCATTCTCTGCGGTGGTCAAGTGATAGATCGGCTCAAGATCTGATGGCGGCACGTGAGAGTCGCTTGAGTTTGATAGAGATCAGATCTTCGAGGAGGATACTCTCGGCGGCGATACAGTATCGGATCCATCCGAAGTTCGACGATACTTCGTGAAAGATCCAAGAGCACCATGGAGATAAGAACTCGGAGGATTGAATTCTATATGGTGATCAAGTCGTAAATCGACTCGAGATCCGACGGTAGTGCTTGAGAATTGTTCCGGCATGGCAGAGAGATCTTCCAGCGGTGGTACAGTGTTCAATCAAATCGAAGTCCAATGGTACTACGTGAACGAACCAGGAGCATCATCGAGATACAGTTTCTGCGGATCATCCTCTCGAAGGTGCTGCAGCATTGGATCGACTCGGACTCCTAAGGTTGCGGGTGAAAGATCGACGACGGGAGCATCGTAAAGATACGATTCCTGTGACTGTTTCTTCAGTGGTAACGCACCTTCGAATAAACTTGGACCCCTCAGGTATGTACATGAGTACGATCTCGGCGATTGTCGAGAACTGTGAACTTTTTGAATCAGCATCTCTGTGGAAATCGGAGATTTCATCATTACATTAGACAGGTAGCGGCAAGGCTACCAGCATTTCAATATCCAATGTGCGGTTGCGAGTGGTAGGGTGAAGTGTCTCACGTGCTCCATCGAAGTGATGTATAAATACATGCTCTTCCCGACCAAGGCCCGTGCTTGACTAGCGCTGAGCGTTACGCAGGAGCCGGGGGAGTAGACAGCTCCTACGAAACGGCCGAGGCGGCAACAAAACATCCACCACGCCTCTCTATCCCGATTGCACCCCAATGATAGCATCGATCTCGTCGCTCAGGTAGCGCGAATACGACACGAATCCATCTAGCCATGCTTCGCCGGCTAGGCCTCTTGGGGACCTTGCTCCTTGGCCTGCTATCGGCGCAGGCTGCAGCAAAGGACAAGAAGGACCCGTCCGTTGAAGTCACCACTTTCGACAGACCGCCCCTCGACCACTTCTACTTCGAGGACAGCGACGTTATCCTTCTCACCATCAAAGACGAAGGGCGCGGCAACACTTTCCGATCAGAAGATGCCGGAGTGAACTGGAAGCTCTTGAAGGGCGTGGACAAGGATCAGGTCTACCATGTCCAGAGGCACCCGTACATCCAGGGATTGGCTGTGGTCGTTGGCCGTGAAAAGAAGCACTGGATAACACGAGACTCTGGCGAAACTTGGGACGAGTTCGAGGTGGACGATGAAGCGTCGATCAGCCACCAGGTCATTGGCTTTCACGCGACCGATCCAGACCGCATGATCTTCCACGCTGCCGAGTGCGGCGGCATCATGTGCCATACAAGAGACTACTACACAACGGAAGGCTTCCGCAAAGGCGCCAAGATTCTCCACAAGGATGCCATCAATTGCATGTGGGCAAAGACATCAGATATATTCACAACCAAGGACGAGGACCTGGACAAAAACCGTGTCCTGTGCAATGTCAGGGGCAAGTTCACCCTCTGGGAAACCGACAGCCGCCTCCTCATGTCCGATGACTTCTTCGAAACCGATGGAGTTGAGCCTCCGCTGCAGGGAACCCGTCCTGTACCGGGCGTTGTCAACCTGGCAGCTGTCAAAGGATACTTTGTTGCGGCCGCCAAAAGTGAAGGGTCTGCAGAGATGGCGATGTATGTCACCGATGATACCATAACATGGCACCGCGCAGAGTTTGGAGCAGAACACAAGCTGGAGGAGAATGCGTTTACCTTATTGGAAGGCACCAACTACAGCATGCAGGTTGATGTGATGGCGACTAATTTCATGATGCCGCCAATGGGAGTGTTGTACACAAGCAACAGCAATGGAACTTTCTTCACGAAGAATCTCGAACACACCAACCGCAACCGCTTCGGCCTTGTCGACTTCGAAAAGATCCAGAACATCCAGGGCATTGTGATGGCCAACATTGTTGACAATTGGAAAGAGGTGGAAGTCAATCCTTTGGCGGAAAAGGACGTCAAGACGCAAATCTCATTCGATGACGGTCGGACATGGCAAGCGCCGCAGGCAGATGGCAAGGATCTCCAGCTACACTCGGTGACCAACCAACGCAACGAGGGTCGCATTTACTCTTCTCCGGCTCCCGGCATTGTCATGGGAGTGGGCAACACCGGCAAGATCTTGAAGCCCCGCGAAGAATGTGACCTCTACGTGTCAGACGATGCCGGTGCGACCTGGACTCGTGCTTTGAAGAACCCGCATCTTTTCGAGTTCGGTGACCAGGGCGCATTGCTCGTTGCGATCGAAGATGGAGAAACAGACGAGGTCAAGTATTCACTCGATCACGGCAAGGAGTGGGACACATTTGAGCTGAAGCACAAGATCCATCCCATCACCTTGACCACCGCACCCGATTCGACAAGCCTGAAATTCATCTTGACTGCCGAAAAGGGCAAGGGCTCCGATGTCGAGCATCAACTCATTGCGCTGGACTTCAGCAAGATCGACGTGCGCAAGTGCGAGAAGGATGATTTCGAAGAATGGTATGCCCGTAAGAACGACAAAGGCGAGGCAGAGTGTATCATGGGCCACACTCAGATGTTCCGACGCCGCAAAGCCGGCAAGAAATGTCTTGTAGGCGAAGAGTGGAAAGATCCGCTTCCTCTTGCAGAGAACTGCAAGTGCTTGGACCGGGACTACGAGTGTGACTTCAACTTTTCAAAGAACGACAAGGGAGAGTGTGAGCCGAGCGGCCCATTGAAAGCGCCCGAGGGTGCTTGCAAGGAAGGCCACGACACTTTCCAAGGCTCCTCAGGTTACCGATTAATTCCTGGCAACACCTGCGTTCAGCGAGATGGTGTCGTCAAAGATGAGCCCGTCGAGCGGAAGTGTGAACAGACCAAGACGCCCCCTGCGTCCGGCGAGGTAAACACCGAAATCACTACGTTCAAGGGTGAACAATTCGTCGAGTACTATTATCTCGAGCGCTGCGAGACATGTGAAGGTGATGACGAGACTGTCATCATGCGAACTGATCGCAGGGAAGCCTACCTTTCTAGCGACCATGGCAAGTCCTGGGCCCCTGTCCAAAAGGGCGAGGACATTGTAGCAATTTACCCGCATGAGCACAACAATGACCGAGTCTACCTCGTGACACCCAAAAAGACGGTGTTCTACTCTGACAACCGTGGAAAGAAGTTCCACCACTTTGAGGCACCCGAGGTACCAAACGTTGATCACCTCCAAATTCTTGGTTTCCACCCAAAGGAGAAGGATTGGCTCATTTGGACTGGCGGTCGCGACTGTGACTCTGCCAAATCCGATTGCCAAACCATCGCATACGTCTCGAAGCGCAATGGCGAAAGCTGGGAGCCTCTTCTCAAGAGCGTTCGCAAGTGTCAGTTCGTGTATCGCGAAGGCCGACCCGATTCTGATCAGCTCGTGTATTGCGAGCAGTACGAAAAGGAAGACCCCGACCAACCTCTGAACCTTATCAGCAGTTCTGACTGGTTCGAACACAAATCGGAGCTCAAGCGTGATGTGATTAGCTTTGCCACAATGTCCGAGTTTATCGTTGTTGCCCTTCGCGATGCAGACCAGGAAAGCCTCAAGGTCGACGCGTCGATCGATGGAGTAGTGTTCGCCGACGCCAAGTTCCCGAGCAACTTCAAGGTCCCTCACCAGTCAGCCTACACGGTGCTCGATTCCAGCACGCACTCTATCTTCCTGCACGTCACCGTGAACAACAGGCTCGACCAGGAATACGGATCGATCGTCAAATCGAACTCGAACGGAACCAACTACGTTCTCACCATCGGCGAGGTCAACCGCAACAAAGCCGGCTATGTCGATTTTGAGAAGATGCAAGGTCTCGAGGGTGTCGCGTTGGTGAACGTCGTTGCCAATGTCAAAGAGACTGATAGTGGAGTGGCAAAGAAGCTCAGGACTATGATCACTCACAATGATGGTGCGGAGTGGGGTTACATCCAGCGGCCAGAAAACCCCAAGAACTTCAAGGTCGATTGGTGTGATGGCAGTGGTGAGAAATGCGCACTCCATCTGCATGGATACACCGAGCGTGATGACCCACGCGACACTTTCTCCTCGCCTTCTGCGGTTGGCTTGATGATGGCCGTCGGCAATGTCGGCGAATATCTGGGCTACAAGAAGGACGCAGACACTTTCATCACCAGTGACGGTGGAATTACATGGAACATGGTCAACGAGGGAACTTGGATGTGGGAGTACGGCGACCAGGGATCCATCATCACCATCGTCAAGAAAGGCGAGCCTGTGAAGGAGGTCCAGTATTCTCTCAACGAGGGCAAGGACTGGATTCCATACAAATTCTCCGATGAGCCAATGTTGGTCGACGACATCACCACCGTGCCTTCCGACACAAGCCGCAACTTCCTCCTCTGGGGCCGCATCAAGAACGAGCTTACCACTGTCAACCTGGACTTCTCGGGCCTCAAAGAGCGCCACGAGGAATGTCGTCTCGATGAGGAGAAACCCGATAGCAGCGACAGCGACTACTTCCTCTGGGAGCCTAAGCACCCTCTTAGCGACGACAACTGCCTCTTCGGACACGTCGCACAGTATCACCGCAAGATACCCGACCGAGCATGCTACAACGGCCCCGAGCTGCAGCATCTCCACGACATAGCCAAGAACTGTACTTGCACGCGCCGAGATTTCGAGTGTGACTACAACTACGAGCGCCAATCGGACGGTTCCTGCAAGCTGGTGTCGGGCCTCGAGCCGCCGAACCCGGCTGACATCTGCACGAAAGAT
Source organism: Cladosporium phlei (assembly GCA_003614995.1). Lineage (NCBI taxonomy): Eukaryota > Fungi > Ascomycota > Dothideomycetes > Cladosporiales > Cladosporiaceae > Cladosporium > Cladosporium phlei. The sequence continues at coordinate 82,744 of QZFA01000017.1, forward strand.
AAGAATGCGGTCGAATACTATGACATCACCGGCTACAGGCGCATTCCTTTGACTACGTGCGAAGGCGGCCAGGACCTCCGATACACCGCTCGCACGCACCCATGCCCCGGCAAAGAGCAAGACTACGAGAAGAAGCACGGCATCTCTGGCGTCGGCCTCTTCTTCGCCATCTTGCTGCCCATTGCAGCCGCAGCTGGTGTTGGCTACTGGGTGTTCAAGAACTGGGACCACAAGTTCGGCCGCATCCAGCTCGGCGACGGCGGTGTTGCCGGCTCTCGTGTCGGTTTGGGTGGCGCTTTTGACGGCGATGCACCCTGGATCAAGTACCCTGTCCTCGTCCTCAGCGGTGTCGTGGCCGTTTTGGCGGCAGTGCCATCGGTCGTCGGCAGTATCTGGAGGGCCGTTTCGACAAGACTTGGACGGGACGGCAGCCGGTTCGGCGGTACTGGAAGACCTTACACCAGCCGCAGCAGTTTCCAAAGAGGCAGGGGCGGTTACAGTGTTGTGGACCCGGATGATGGCGAGCTCTTGGGTGAAGATAGCGAGGATGAGGTTTGAGGGGTGTTGTTGTTGTTGTTTAAATGAATGAGATGGGCACGTCCGGCGAGCGATTTTTTGCTCACCTCTTATTCTATACTGTCTTTTTCTAGTAGGTGTATGTAGCGAGCGAGTATACCAGTGTAGATTAGTTGACTCTTGAATTGTTTGTTTGTATACATTAGGACTTCCCGGGTAAAATCGCAGCCGTGGCACCGACGTGATTTCCTTAGAGCGCTGTTAGCGTGAAACCGTGCAAATGACTTGGCCAGCTCGGCTTGGTTCATGTTCCGTGTTTTGCAGAAGCTGAGCTGAAGAGATTCCTTGGAGCCTACATCTAGGGCTCGCTCGGCTTGATGTACGTCCGATGCGTCCGACAATGGTCGGCCATATGTACACTAGGGCCAACTTTCGCATTTTTCGCCAAAGGGCCAAAATCACTTTGCAGCTGGGATGTAACTTTTATACATTTCATCGATTCATTCCATCAATTCCCCGAATTTTTGAGATTTGAATTGATGAGTCGCTTACGTAAGCATAATAAATCATGCTATTAACTTACTAGGTATATGCATTAAGAATCTAATGCGTAAACTGTACCTCTCTCTTTATGTAAAGGCGACAGAAATAAGTGAGATTTTGAAGTTCTTCGATTAGGGGTCTAACTTTCAAATATGGGGTTAATTATCGTAGTTCTAAGAATCCTATTCCCCGAGATCCTTTAACATTTAGGGGTCTAACTTTACCCCGCATTCTCGAAATTCTGACCTGATTCTGACTTAAGTCGAAGAACTTTAAATGTCACTTTTCTTACAAAAATAGAGGGACACTTTACATATTAAATATTTATTGTATATATCTATCGAGTTGATAGTATGATTTGTTACGCTCATGTAAGCGACTAGTTAAGTTAAAATCTTAAAAATCGCTATTTTAAGAATGTCAATCGAACGAACATGCAAGATTGCATTTTGTGGTTTTGGCCTTAGTGTGATTTTTAGCAAAAATGGCCTCAGTGTACATAGGGTCCGCCGTCCCGACTGTATGTAAGCGAAGCTGAACGTCAGTCCAGACTAGGCAGCAGGTGAGTTGACCTATGTGGTAGCAGTACAGTAGTAAGCTCGTATTGATCCCAAGCCATCTTTGTCTCTTTGCTATGTATATCTAGTCCAACTCCGTTCTGTTGTGTCGCTTTTGTTTCGGTACATGTATCCACAACCCTAGAGCATCCATTCCAAAAGCGACTCGGAACTTCCGTCCGTGCCTACCGACAACTACGACACATTACAACAAACAAACCACCATGTCCGCTGCTGTCATGGAACAGGGTCTCGCGGCCGCCGTGCAAGCCGGCAAGATCCCCCACGCGGTCGTCTACGCTACAAACGCAGATGGTACGTTTACAAAGTTACATCTTGACAATTACATGTAGTGTCTCCATTTCACGTTCAGATGTCAGTGTGGCCTTGACTCGGGCATGGGAGACCGCAAGTCCATACGCACGCACAACAACAACAACAACACAAGCTGACATGCCGGTCCTCCGCCGCAGGCTCTTTCGAATACCACCACGCCGTGGGCAAGACTTCGGCCGACAATCAGACTGGTGATGCTACGGATATCCAAGAGGATGCGGTGTTCCTACTCGCGTCGCAGACGAAATTGCTCACAGCTGTTTCTGCCATGCTGGTTGTTGAGAGGGGCCTGATAGCTTTCGACGACGACGTCGCAGCGTTGCTGCCCGAGTTGGTTGGGCAGAAGGTTTTGACGGGGTTCGAAGATGATGGGAAAGCCATCTTGGAGGAGAGGAAAGGGGCGATGACCTTGAGGTATGTTCAAAATTCAAAGAGGATCGATCTATGTTATCGATCTTACTACTGACAAGACGTCCAGACATCTCCTCACCCACACGGCAGGAACAGCCTATGATGCCGTCGACCCGAAGCTGGTCAAGTACCAAAAGCAACAGCAACAGCAGCAACAGCAGCAACAGCAGCAGCAGCGCGACAACAACGACTCCCCCTTCAGCGGCGCCAAAGGCTCCGACGTCGTCTCGCGCTTCTCCTACCCCCTGATCTTCCAGCCCGGAGAGAAATGGTGCTACGGCCCCGCCCTAGACTGGGCGGGCCTACTAATCGAACGCCTAACAAACTCGACGCTGGAAGAATTCATGCAAACCAACATCTGGGAGCCCCTCGGCCTACAAACCATGACCTTCTTCCCCGACCAAAAAGGCCTGCAGGCCCACGTTCCCGAGTTGTCGGTCCGCGCGCCAGATGGGCAGCTGTACTCCTTCCGCGAGCCCTTCATCAACGCCGGCATGAAAGGCTGCGGCGGCGGGCAAGGGGCCTACTCGTCCATGGGCGACTACGCGAAATTCCTGCGCAGCCTGCTGGCCAACGACGGCAAGATCCTGCGGCGCGAGTCGGTCGACGAGCTCTTCGAGCCGCAGCTGACGGAGGGGCAGACGGCGAGTCTGACCGAAGTGGTGCGCAGCCCTGTGGGCGCCGTCTTCATCGGGGAGTTTGATTTCGAAAAGTACGAGCACGGCTGGTCGTTTGGCGGGATAGTTTTCTTGCAGCGCTACGAGGATGGCAGGCGTAGGGCGAGGAGTGTCGCTTGGGGTGGGGTGGCCAATTGTTTCTGGTTGGTCGATCGGGAGGCTGGGTTGGCGATTTCGTTTGGGACGCAGGTGATTCCGCCGGGGGATCTGAAGGTCGAGGAGGCGATCACTTTGGTGGAGAAGGAAGTTTATAAGATGACCGGGCTGTCTGCAGGGGAAGCACGGTTGTGAGAAAGAGGGTCAGAAGCTGATGGGTGCTTTCTGAAGATGGCGCGTGGTCAAGCAAATCAAAGTCGATTGTCAATAATCTTTCGATGCCTACTCTTGCAGTCCAGTTCAGTCCACCCGAACATGCCCGATTGGCCTTGAAACTCGGCATTCCGATCAATTGTTCCGTCAGCTCGCCGAGCCCAAGTAGGGCTCTCAGCAGTGTTGTTGATCGACGGGTACGAGATTTCAACTGACAGCCATCAGTTCTCCTCGCTTCCGTAGCCCTCATGCGAGCGATTTTTGTCAGCTGGTGAGGAGCTAGATGTGCCAGGCTGTCTGGTTGACGCCACCTTCAATTTTGCCAGCTCGGGCAGGATGGAGTGGTAAGCCTCGGATTGATGCAGTAGATTTTGTATGGTCGTTGTTCCTCGCAGCAGCGTTTCCGTTGGTAGAATGCGATGCGAGTGGAGTCCAGATCCTGGCGTACCGTGCCTGTCGTGAAAGTCAAAAGCCAAGCCAACATAACCCGCCTTTACTTCACCCCTAGTAGTAGAAACACTTGATGGTTTTGACTGTATCGAGTACAAGAACAAGTAAAGTGTGTATGATTCAATATCTGACGAAGAAGAGAAGAAGAAGAAGAAGAATAGAAGCATCTCGATAGAAGGCAACGAGCGCTGTTGTACACCATTTCAAACCCCAGTATCGAAACAGTAAACCCGTTGACCCGATCAAACGCCTCGCTATGATGTTGCTGTGCAATGAGAGAAGAACCCAGAGTGAACAAGAATAAAGAGAAGCCTCCGAGTCTCGAGGTGGTGATTCATTCCCTTCCAGATTCGAGGGACAAAGAATAGAGGAACAGAACGCCCTGTGGCGTGCTCTGCCGCGACTGTGTTCTTACACGCGATTCCTTTCCTAACCGAAACAAAAGAGATACTCCAGGGAACGCTCTCTCTGTAAAGATGGTGTATCGGTCTACTCTTCCTCCTTGATAGTCTCGGGAGACACGACGGGCGGTTCTTTCTCAGGTGCTGGGTTGCCGTCTGCATCCTCCTCAAGAGCCTTGTCGCCCATCTCAATCTCCTTTTTCTCCTTGGCCACTTCTGCTTCAGTGTCTGCGGAATCGACATCGGGAGAAGCGGGAGAATCGTCGTCGGCGTCGGCGTTAGCGGCTGCGTCTTCTTTCTCTGCATTCTCTCTTTCGATCCTTTCCCTTTCAGCCTTCTTCTTCGCATCCTCGGCCTCCTTCTTCATCCGCTGCTTTTCTTGCAAGATGGCCAATTTCTCCATCTTCCTCTTTTGCTTCTCCTCCTTCTCTCTCTCCTCGGCCTTCTGCTCTTCAGTCTTGCCGGCTTCTTCTTTGCTGGCATAGTCCTTCCAGCGTCTCCAGCCGTCAAAGTCAATCAAAGCCTGCATGCAACCCCACTCCTTGACCTTGCGCTCCAGCCAGACGAAGTTGACGGGCTTGGTCAAGAAGTCGTTGCAACCCGCGGCGAGAGCCTCGTGACGATCAGACTGCAAAGACGAAGCGGTAAGAGCGACGATAATGATGGGCGACTTGAACATGCCACCAGTGGCCTCGGGGAGTTTGTCGGCGGACTTCTTGCGTTTGATCTCAGCCTCCTTCTCGTCCTCCTCATCGGTGTTTTGCCTCTGGTCACCGTTACTCTTGCGTTGCTCGGCGGGGCTTGAAGGAGCACTAGACGAGAAGACACCGATTCCGTTGACTTTCTCGAGACGGCGAATTTCTTTCGTCGCCGCCAGGCCATTCATGACAGGCATCTGAATGTCCATGAGAACCAAATGGAATCCACCGCCGCGCCACTTGTCGACGGCAATCTGGCCGTTCATGGCAGTCTCCCATCTGACCTTCAGACGCTTCATCAAACCCTCCAGAATACGGAGGTTAATGATGTTGTCTTCGACGATGAGGACGTTGATAGGAGGAATCGAAGCATCCAGCATGCTTGAAATGGCGCTTGGTTGCGGAGACTCTGATGCATCGTTGCGATTCTTTCGACTTTTGTATCCCGAATTTGGTTTCCTACTGCTCTTTTTCGGTCTCGTTGGTCGTTGTTGGTGCGCGGATTGTACTGTTGAAGGCGTTGGGGGGTTGGAAGCTGGAGCTGCTACCTTCGCTGCCGCCTCTGCAACAGGAGGTGTCGACATAGGCGCAGCCGCTGATATACCGTTAGGAACATGAGGATGGGGATGCTCGGAAGATGTCGATTCAGTCCGAGGACGGAGTGAGCCCCGATGATTCAGAGGCTGCTGCTGAGGAGCCAGCGTGTTGCCCGAAGCAACAGCAACAGCGCCGCTGGTCGACGAATGTTGAATTGTGGTTGGAGACGATGTGTGTTGTCGGTTGAACCTTGGTCTGTGGACGCGCTCGGGGTATCGTCTTGTGCCGCCGGGCGACGGAAGCAATGGCAGCTGGCCCGTGTTCATGACGGATATTGAGCGGTGGTGATCGCTGTGCACGCTGGGACGACTGTCGTGAGAGCCGGTAGTTTGAGGCATGGTCGGATGGACAATCTCTGGCATGGGAGGGAAGTAATCAGAGCCGCTTTCCACGGGTCTACTATCCTCCATGATGGCGTAATTCTGGTATTGGTGATATCTCGGTGACGGTCGAGGTGTGCGCTTCGAAGGTACATCAATCACCAGCGCGTCTTCAACAGTCTGGCCTTCGGGAAAGTATTGATCGATTGTGCGACACATTACCTCTTCGGGCCCGAGCACGCGATCTGTGCGTGGCTGACCACGTTCTCCTCTTGACACAATTCTCAATAGCATGTCCGGCGAGTCGAATGTCTTTCCAAGAGAGTTTGCGTATTTCTTCAAAATCAAGTCACGTACGTCGTCGACCAGATCGTCTTCTTTGATTTTAACAAGCGTAGGCGAGGATCCAGGCCTCCGAACCCATACCTTGCGATACAACATGCTCGACATGTTCGGCAGCCCAGGCGTAAAAAGGGCCGCTATAGCACTGGGCAAAGGTGCGCCGTCGTCTGTGTCCGGTGCGAGCGGGTCTTGATCCGCGGGAGCTTCTATCAACGTATTCACGATCTTAGCATTTGCGCTGTTAAGAATGCTCTGGCGTCGAACGTCTGGGTCCTCGATAGACTGGTGCCGAGGCGAGACCTGACTGGAAGAGCGTCGGGTTGGGCTTGATGAAGAGACGGTAGGTTGTGGAGGTTCGTCTGAAGCTGATTGTTGCTGAACGAGAGGTGAGGCACCGTGGATGGCGACGAGGGTTGTGGGTGGAGGGACCTCGTCTGCGTTCGGCGTCGGCTCCTGCAAGACCAGTTGTGGTGGGAGTGTTACGTCCTCTCCATTGGCACCTTGCGGGTTGTCCTCGACAGCAGTGGATGGGCTGCCTGTCTGGTCGGGCGTGGGTGGCTCCGGCCGACGCTCTCCTTCTCCCGCCAACGTTTCGCTTCCGGACCGCCTAGGAACGGAGGATGGAGTCGGCAGCTCTTCTGTTGACACGTGTGGAAGTTTGGTGTTCTTGTCCTCGGTCGATGCAAGCAGCAAGCTCTCGCGCTGCTCGGGCACAAGGTCCGGAAGTTCCGGGGCTTGGTTCGGCCGACGTTTCGGCTTGGTGAAGGATTGGCTGCTGCTAGCACTGCGGGCAGGCGCGGAAGGGTCTGCGGAGAGGTTGCTGCGACTGCGAGTGGCGAAGCTGGAAAAGGAGGCGGAGGCTTGGGTGGTGTCGGTGTCGGTGTTGGAGTGGAGGGTGGTTGGCGTCGACTGTTTGCGGCGGAAGAAGGGTCGAGACAGCGAGAAGCGAACCATGGCCACGCGTGACTTAGGCGGGCATAGCCGGGCGTGCTGTTGATGTGCGGACTGCGGAGCGGAGTGGCTGGGGAATTGCTGTTTATTTATTGTGGGAGAGACTGGCGTGACTTGAAGAGATGCTCGCCGTCGGGTATGGCGGATATCTCGCCCTGGTGTATAGAAGTGTAGGTGAACGGATGGGATGTATTACTGAATATTGATCAAGGCCATGACCTGGAGGAAGACAAGTATGCTGGCACTGCAGTGCTGCAGCAGTGCACGAGCATTCATGGCTGCTGCCCTGTCAAGGAGAGTTGGCAGTTGGCAGTGTTTTGCCCGTCCCAGACAGACATGGATCGAGTAAGCCGCCGCCATCGACGCCGCCAACAAGATTCCCCGCGTCCTTTGTTTTTCCACTCTAACTCTGCCATGACAGGGGATACCTGACTGTAATTGCAATAAAGTCACGTTTCTGGCACGGCGTCACGTTATTTGGGTATCACTGCATGTGAACACATCGTGGTATCTATTGCCATCTTTGCTTCTTTCCTACTGTACTAAGAAATCCTCGACCGTACGGACACAATCCCTGTCCACCACGCTCAGAATCAGCAGTGTAATTACATTCGGCCTTTTCCGCAATATCTCCTGCCTTTATGCATACAAATCAAGACGGTCGAAGTGCGTTGCAAATCTGGGGTACATCAACAACATTCGTATCCTTGCTCGACGTGCTCGAGGTAAGACATCTCTCTCGCTTGGCTGCCGAGAATACTATCCTCTGCCGACTCATACAAGACGCTATGAAGGAAACCATGTCCCAGGGAAATAACAAGATCACTTCTTTGGTATACCATAGGTCCAAACCCCCATCGGAGAGCGTCGGTTATTCCGAGCCCCCAGAGCTTGAGCGAGTCTTGGTGGGAAAGTGAGGCCTGCGGTAGAGTATTCCGACGTTTGCATGCGACATGTCGTAAGCAGATTTCAATTCTTCACCGCCTTGGAAGGATGCTGTTATACGCCGGAAGACGATGAAATTGACTGCAGCGCTCAAGGGAAGCGTGCGGTGGCATTCCACACCGATATGGCTCTGACCACTCCGCGACGGCTCGTACTCGACGCCTGGGCGAAGGATGGGCACACAGCTTGTTCCGGCATATTCAACATCGGATGGTCGCCTCGTCTTGATTCGCCGCACGCCGTCGAGCTTCCTTCTCTTTCCAATTCGGTCACTGGCCGGAGCTCATCAGTCGGATGTGGGTGTCTTTCGTGGTAGACCGGATCCAAACAAACATGGAGGTAAGTGGCGGAAGTTCCGATTCCGATGATGTTTTTACTGCTGATTGAAGACTACACAATCACCGGAGCTGCGGTCTGGCCGAGTTGGAATACGATACTGTGGATAGCGTGGGCTCAAACATTGTTTTGAACACCGATTGATGATAATGGCGTTTCCGGCACTTTTGTTCGAAACGACGTCTATAGGCTTACTCAGACGAAAACTGTCTTTAACCTGTTATGGCTTCGCAGATGTACTATTAGCTTGGACGGGAATGTTAGGGCTCGGGAATCATACCTACACGGTGACTATATCGTGCGGACTCGTATCGTCGAACGCGCATCATCGTTCATCGCCGGATGCGATGTATCATTTTCTGCATAGCGTCTTGCAGTTTGAGATCTACCGTGATCAGAAACTCTGAACTTGACTTTCGTAAGGCAAAATGTCAACTTTTAAGGCTTCGCTTCGAGGTACCAAAAGATTGTGAGCATGTTGGGCACAGCGCTAGCCATGTCTGCTCACAAACTTATTCTCCTTATAGTCTTGGAGAGGATTGAGATCGATCTGAACGCCGGTAAGAGCTCGGGACTCCAGTACTACTTATGCGGCATGCAGCTCCGCCCCCGGGCGCCAGCATGATCCTTCGATGTAAGCTGCCCATCTTCTCCTCACACCACAAACTACTAGGATCTCGCCTGAAGCCCAGCAATGGCGCCATTTTGGTACCACAAGACCCTTTTCAGTTCGCCTGACAAAAAAAAAAAAGATAATTTCTGCCACCTGAGAACAGGTGACGCCGCAGGAGAGGCAGTCACTATTACGAACCGTTCACGCGCGATTTCGTCTTCTATGAATCATCTCGTGGTCGTAGGAACGCGAAGAATCACCGACGGGTCTGGTCTGCTCTCCGTCATGACAAAGTCACACCACTCGTGCTTGTTTGCTCTAGGCAGTCTTCCGACACTTCTCGTTCGCACTACTAATACATCTACGCATGCCTCGAGATCATGTTGCTACCCGCGGTGATCCCGACCACGATCATGGCGGGTGCTTACTTCCATACCACGCCCGAAAGGTCCCTGGTGCCTCTCTCTGGGAGTCTTCATCGCCTCGTGCCCGACATCACAGCCTCACACACATCCAAGGATCATATATCGTGTGGGTGGATCCCTGCCATCTGCGTCACAGCCTTGTCGGAGTTCTGCTCAAAAGTTTTCTCACATGTATTTTATAGGTAGTGATGGACGCACTTGGTCGAGGCTGACTTGAGAGTTGACTTTCCCTTTCACAAGCTTGACTGCACTTGGCTGGCTGACAACAACATCATTTCACCAACCGCTACTACCTAACTCAAGGACTACTTTACTTGGCTACCTGGCATCTCCAATCACTAAACCAACCGCCACTATATAAGTCAAGGACCAGAGGACCACAGCGACTAGCGCCACTCGCCGTCTGGTATATCTAGTGCTGTTACTTCCACATACTGCCTTATACGACAACACCTACAAAACCAAAACACAATATGCCGTTATACCCACCTCCAGCAGGCACATACGCCGAACAACTTCCTCCAACCAAACGACCATACACAAACCGTGCCAGCACCAGCAACGGCGCCACCGCGGGACAACACCGATCGAGGACCTACTCACACCCACCACCACCCCAATCAAATCCAACTTTACCAGGACACTACGCCACACCCTACAACCAACCCGTCCAAACACCCTACCCCCAACAAGAATTCTACACCACAGCTCCGCCGCCCCTCCTGATGCCCCAACCCGCTCCCATGTACGCACCGCCACCACAACAACATCCACAATCGATCCTCAAATCACCCCACCGTGGCAGCTACACGCACCCGCCACGTCCACCCATGCCAGTCGACGACTACGATCCGCGATCCAGTCACTCGAGCCATCGATCACGTCCCTCACACGACAGTCATCAGAGCAGACGATCGAAGCACTCGCATGACGAACCGCGCCGTGGTGATGGCAGAGCGAAGAAGGACCATCGAGTCTCAATCGACGACATCGAAAGGAGGCCGACGATGGGCGATTCGGTGATTGCATTCTACAAACTGATCAAGGGCGCTCTGGGGCCGAGGAATAAGTAGGCAGATGGTATTGTGTGGGGCTTCGAGTTCTGCGGGTGTAGGCATGCCGGATGTCGAAAGAGATTGGTTTTGAGAATCTGAGACGATTCGAAGGATGGGACGGAATTGCATGAAATGGCCACGCAACGGATGAAGAAAACCTTCGGGATTGATATGGAGGCGTTCCTTTGTTTTTCATTTCCCCGGTTCCTTCTTTCTTTCTTAGGGACTGGCGGCGGCATACAAGAACGATAAATAACCCCTTAGCATTTTCCTTCATACCCTCTATTCGAGTCTCAGCTCTTTCGCCCTCTACTCCCCAAAATCTCATACCAAAGCCACACTCAGCCCTTCCAAATCACCACGCCATCGCCTCGTTGAAGAACTCGACTCCCGGTCGCCCAGCACCCTCATCCCCCAAAACCTCCACAACCACCTCTCGACAAGCATCCGCCATTCTGGGCGGCCCACAACTCACTACAGCCAAAGAATTGCCCGCGCAATCCCGCCTCACGTCTCGGATCGTAGAAGTGAAATCCGGACGGCCTCGCAGTACACGATACAAGTCAGAGGAGTTCCCACTTGCGGATGTCTTCTCGTCATTCTCTAGCCCGCCAGTCCCTACCCTCGTCTCATAAACCGTCATCCTAAACCCCGGCTCTCTGACCGCAGCCGCGAGTTCGTTATCACAGACGTTCTCGACTAAACTCGCATTTGGCACGGCCCAGACGAGGTGGACGTTTATTCTCTTGTTCTGTGGAGGAAGCAAGGAGGTTAAGTGGGTGATCGCAGCTGTGATTCCGCTGCCGCCCACGAGGAATAGGACATCGGTGAAAGGGCGTAGGTTGATTGAACGGCCGTAGGGACCTTCGAGGAGGATGGTGATGTCTTTGGGGGAGGGGTGAAGGCGGGATTTGAGGGAGGCGGTGAAGCCTTTGTGAGGGCGGATGAGGAGGGTGTGGTTGATTTTGGTTGTTGAAGTGGAATTTGAGGGTGATGGGGAGGTGGAGAGTGTGGTTGGGTGGGGTGTTTTGGCGTCTTCTCCTGGTGTTGGCGAAGGGGAAGGTTGGGTGTTTGTGGTCGATGTGGGGTTTTGCCAGGAGCAGAGGGTGAAGGGGTGGCTTTGGTAGCTTTTGATGCCGGTAGCGGCGTAGAGGTAGTAGTATTCGCCGGGCTTGATTGTCTTGTTTGGAAGTAGTGCTGTCACATCTAGGCGGATTATGTCGGCGGATGAGTCGTAAGTTGCTGTGGCTTTCTCGCCTTTTGCGAAGCGCGGGATCAAACCGAAGTAGGTCGCTCGTGCTAGGCGGAGGACGCGATCGAAGGATCAGATGGTGATGCAGAGCCAGAGGAAGCCGTTGAGTTCACCGGTGAATACTTTGACGTGGCTGGGGGGTTGTCAGTTGGAAACTTTAGGATGGAGAATCGATTGGTCGTAAGAACTCACAACTAGAGTGCAACGATGAGGACGACGGCCAACATGATGTGTACGACTAGGAAGACGTCGTAGCATTTAGCTCGGATGACATAGATCGAAGTTCCGATCATCGACGACATGGTGATGATCGTCTGCGAATGTCAGCGAGAGCGATTACAATAGCTTCAGGCGAAACCTTACAATCACGCCACAACATCAGTATTCCTCCACCCAACTGGCAGCGTACTGTCCTTCACCTGCACGGTACGTGTAGACCGAAAAGCTCACAGAGTGTACGATGGCAAGCGCCATACACATGCGAGCAACCCATCGATGGAAGCGGTTATAGGTCGCGAACGACCAGCCAGTGATCCAGAGTAACGGATCGTTCCTTTGTGCAAACACAAACACGACCGGAAGTTAAGCGATTGTGAGAAGACCAGCCCGGTCTCCGAGGTAGCGGGAGACTTGCAAGGAGTATGTTGGGTACCTGAAGGTGAGTTAGTACGGTGCAAATGTGGTCAGGGATCAAAGCTGCTATACCAGAGGTTTCCTTCAAAAATATCGTAGCCGGGAAACCAAAAGACGATGTTCATGACCAGGTACACGACCAAGAGGATGGTTTCGATTCGGGGCGGGATGGTGCCGAAGCCTGCCGAGTTTTGACAATGCCCGCCGAAATTCGCTGGGAGGAGCGATCGTCTCCTAAACCAAAGGCGTATACTGCTTGTTTCCGATCGATAACGACCCGTCGCGTTGCGTCGGGCAGCTAACAGCTCCGTGCAACGATGAATCAACCCAACGATGATTGCGAGGCCCCAGAAACCGTACATCGACCAACTTGAAACGATGTCAGCAATTGATCGCTGATCGTAATTGATCGATCAGTTGAGAGCCTTACACAAAATCGTAAGCCAGGCGTCGTTTCTTGAAATGGGCAGCGGTGGTTCGATATGCCTTTTCGAACCAGTCCCGACTGACAATGACAGCATGGTCCAGTGGAGCTTCTGCCGACTCGAGGATCAAGTCCCCATCAACTTCATCGATCGCAGCGAGTTCGTCTGGCGGGAGCCTGTAACCATCGAGACTGGGCAAGTGTATGCCAGCATTAGTGACGCAAACATCGTCCTGGAGTCTCAGACCGGATGTTGTCTCTTCCTCTGTGCAGTAGCTCTGTATGCAGTGTGAGAAAGACTGGAGGAACAGATCGCTGGCGCAGAGGTTCGTGTAGTAGTCGAGCTCTTCGGACCCTTCGAAGGTAACATAGCTGGTAGCCTCGTTCCAAGCCCAGACACAGTATTGTCGGGTTGAAGGCGAAATGCTCGCAAGCACTGATTGTAAAAGAGAAGGAAGAACGACTAGACAAACGGTCAGTGCCTGCTTACGCAGGTTGGAAGGACTGGACATTTCGACTGACCAAAGGAACCAATACACCTGACCGGCCGCCACCTAAGATCTTATCAATTGATCTGGAGATCATCTGATTACTGCGAGACCGGCCGGCCTCCATAGTGGAAAAATCTGATAAATCCTTATACCTTGATCGTCTGCAGCTAATGAGAAGCATCATTGATGAAACCGGCGTTGTACCGAGTCTAATGGTGGGCCGTCAAGGCGTTTAAGATCAGATAAGGAAGAGAAGCAGTACATCAAGGTACGCCTAGACTTGTCGGCGACCTTGGCAACGAGAGGATTCGTTGTTGCTGATGATGTTGTTGAGTAATAGAACTTTGGGGTTGGTCGTTGATGATTTTGAGCTCCGCTGAGGATGGACTGACAAGTATCTCCACGGATCACATTCACCTCGTGATGCGTGCATAATGTGGTGTAGATGTTGACAGTCCGAGTGTCTGCAGCATTTGCAGATCGATAAGGTGCGACCAATATTGTTGATGTGAAAGCGTAGGCCGATTAACATCCAGTAGGCACACCAACCCTAACCCGGATCGACCCTGGTCGCTTTTCCCATCAACGACAACCTCACGCAACAGGAACACTAGGAGCAGCAAGCTTCCTCCTCTGATCATTCTCCCTCCACTCAAATCCCTTCTTAGTGTAAATACCAGGCAACCGCCCAGTCCCCTTCGCCATGATCCACTCATGAGCCGACATCTCAGGCTCATCACTCTCAGCCACAGGTTGTGAATCAATGATCCCACCCTCAAGCCGTTTGAGAACAACTGAATCTTCCGGCCGACTGAAGAAGACAAGAGAGTTCCGTGTCTTGCCCGCCTGTTGGCGAACAGGCGGCACAACGCGATGAATATTCGATCTCAACAATCCAGCCGTGAACTTGACCATTGCGTCCCCCAGGTTGACCACACACGACCCCGGCATAGGACGAACGTACACCCATTCAGCAGACTCAGGAAGACGAATCTGCAACCCTCCAAGCCAGTTGAAAAGGATCGTGATCGAGCCGAAATCCGTGTGTTCGACCCGCTGCGCTTGCGCGGCGCTGAAGGGAAACGGTGGCGCTTGCACGAAGCGGACGTGGTCGCCAGAGCGCTCGTGGATTCGGTGGAGGTTGGCGAGAGTGCCGGGCGGGAGTTGGAGGTGTGTGTTGAGGTGCTCGAGTAAGACGTCGACGGCTGCGCGGCAGTGCTTGATGTAGCTGGCGAAGAGATCTTGGTGGTCGAGGATTATTGGGTGGCAGGCGAGGCGCTCGCAGTTGCCTAGGACGTCGTCTTTGCGGAGCTGGGGGGTGTTGGTATGGGTTGCTTGTTGTCAAATGGCTGCAGATAGGCAAGATCGAGGAAGGTTGAAGGGATGCTTACGTTGTAATTCTCGCCACGAAGTGGTGCCCCACCCTCACCCTTGACATCAAGCTCACTGTACCGATACGCGTAAAAAGGATGGAGATGAGGCCGTCCGTAAGTATCCTTGACCTCGTTCGGTAGCTCAAAGAATTTCTTCTGAAGCGTGTTAAGCTCCTCAGACTCCCCAACAATCTTTTCGCCTAGCTCCGAGCCGAGGAGATCTAGATAAAAGAACCCGAGTTCTTTGCATGCTTTGAAGAGAGCAATCGAGGCATTCGAGTCGTTGTTTTCGAGGTCTTTGAATGCGACCGACACAAGTGGCGCACTCTTGATGTCGTCTGCGAATGGTGGGAGTAAGTGATGGGAGGTTAATGGAGGCATCGCGGTGTGGACGAGAGCGTGAAGGCGGAAGATGGACGTTCTTAGTCTATAACAGTTGGGACTTAGCCGCCTTCTTATCTAGCCGAGATACCGATCTACCTAATGTGGATGTCAACTTCTTTGAGAAGCTTAGCAGGTGTTCGCAAGGTTTCTTCAATTGTTGGATCTGCATATAATCGAAGGAAAGAAGAGGTAGAAGGATGGAAAGCCGGACTTCTTCAAGAAATGGTATTCATTGGTCATAAAACATTATATACATGTACTTTTCCTCCATACTCGAACACTCTAGGCCTTGTGGGAGCCGGCACGAGGAGCGCCGTTGTTCAAAGCCTGACCGCTGGCCTCGTCAGGGTTCATGCCATTGGCACTCTTGTTGCGTCCATCATCAGCCATGGCGTTGTGCGTGCCGTTGAAGCGCAGACCAGAGATGCCAGGGTAGCCCTTGACACCAGTAGCCTTCTCAAGACGAGTGGCCATGTCGTCGGAAACCTCACGGAAGATACCGATCTGACGTTTGATGATCTCCTCGACGGTGCAGTTGCTCATGTGGCCGCTGATGTTGCTGATGAAGCGCTCGCGGGCACCCTCATCCCAGACCTTCTCCCACAGGGCGCGAGGTGCGTTGAAGTCTTCGGGACGGATCTCGCTCAGGAAGCTGACGGCCTCGCCGATGAAGTTGCCGTGAACCTTGCTGAGGTTGACGGTGCGCTTGCGGAAGGAGATCGGCTCGATGGAGCTGAGGTAGGCAGGGCGCGAGCCCTGGTTGTGGAACGCCATGTTTCCATCACGCTGGAAGTTGCCAACGCGGTAGGGTGTGCGAGTGGCGTTGGTAGGGAGCTGCTGGTAGTTGGCACCGATGCGGTGGCGGTGGGTGTCGGGGTAGGAGAAGAGACGGGACTGCAGGACAGGGTCGGCAGAAGGCTCAATACCGGGAACCATGTGGGCGGGGTTGAAGGCGATTTGCTCAATCTCGGCGAAGTAGTTCTTCGCGTTCTCGTTGAGGAAGAACTCTCCGACCTTGCGCAGGGGGAACTGCTTGTGGGGCCAGACGTGGGTCAAGTCGAAGACGTTGATCCTCTGCTTCTCCCACAGGTCCTCAGCCTCCTTGGGAGTCATGGTCTGGAAGCACACATCCCAGCCAGGGAAGTCGCCGGCCTCAATGGCGTTGTAAAGATCCTTCTGGGAATAGTCGGGGCTATAGTTGGCAGAGTCCTCCTGGGTGACGAAAGAGGTGCCCTGCTTGCTCTTCATGTGCATCTGTGCGTACACCCAGTCACCGTTCTTGTTGACAAGCTTGAGGGTGTGGCCGGCGTAGCCGTGCATCTTCCTCCAGCTGTCAGGGATACCACGGTCGCCCATAAGGATCATGACCTGGTGGACGGACTCGGGGTTTTGGGAAAGGTAGTCCCAGAACATGGTGGAATCATCGGCGTGGGTCAAATGAGTAGCCGGGTGACGCTTCTGGGTGTGAATGAAGTGAGGGAACTTGGCGGGATCGCGGAGGAAGAAGACGGGAGTGTTGTTGGCAACCATGTCCCAGTTGCCTTCATCGGTCCTGAACTTGACACTGAAACCGCGAGGGTCGCGGGCCAAGTCAGGAGTACCGCTCTCACCACCGACGGTGGAGAAACGAACACTGATCGGGCACTCCTTGTCCTTGGCGGAGAAGATGTCTGCAACGCAAAGGTCGTCGAGAGGGTCGGTTGTCTTGTAGAAGCCGTGAGCTCCACCACCCTTGGCGTGAACGACACGCTCGGGGATACGCTCGCGGTCGAAGTGAGAGATCAAGTCGATCAGGTGGTGGTCTTGGAGGAGGAGAGGACCGTTCTCGCCGGCACGCTGTGTCTCGTAGGGGTGGGGCATGGGAACGCCATTGGCAGTGGTGTAAAGAGTGTCTTGCGACTTGGCGTTGCGGTCGTCGTTGTAGTCGCGGTAGGCATCGCCATTGCGGGAGCCGTCAGCGAAGTGCTGAGTGTTGGTTGCTGAGGGTGCCATGATGTGTGATGAATGTGTGGTTGGTTTTCCAGAAGGGAGGAATACAGTGGAGGAAACGAATATATATGGGATCGAGGTTCCGCCACCGCGGATTGAAGATAAAGCTTAAACTAGGTTAGCTCGCTGTCTCACAAAAGCATGACGTTATTGAGTTCTCGGACGCAGCACCGTTTCTTCAGTATGTTTGTCGTGAGTATGGCCGCTGCAGCACTGGAAAGACTCAACTGACTTTCGTGGATTACCACTATAAGTCTGAGCCAATCACAGTGGATCGAAGTAATCTTCAAACCATCGTCATGCTGCAGATCTGTGGCAATCGCGGATGTGCGTACAGAAACACGATTTTTGATGATTGGTGACGGCCGACGTCAATGGATGTCGCGGCATTTACTCTCTTCTTCTTGCTTCTCCGCGCTCCCGTGTTGCATTCATCCAGCTTACTTGCTCGATGCATCCTGCCGAATCGGGCATAGAGCAGCGAGATATCTGTTGTGCTCCACCTCGCGTCTACGCCTGCGGTGGGGTGATGGGTTGTCCAGGCAAAACATGCACGGCCGGCTGCACGCGTGAAGAAGTCCGTGGAAGGCATCTTTGTGATCTCACTACTGAGTAACGTGCGTGCAGTCCACGAAGAGCTCGAGATGTGACAGCGAGGCCACGTGCAACTCGCAGTAGTTTAGCTGCTCACTGTAAGCCTCTGCAGCATACTGTATATTTGAGTTGTCGGTGCCTGTGCCGGAACTCGTTCGCTCGCTAGGTACGATTGTTCCTCCATCTCAGAATCTCAGGAAGACGATGCAATACCCGTGTGAATGCTCACTCGAATGTGACAGGTTTTATCCTTCCAATTCTAGCGACATGGGAGAATGATACTGCTCGCGTGCCCAAACATCAAGACTCTCGAGATCGTGGGGTCTATCACTGAACGCACCCAGATGTTCCCTGAATCTTTACTTGCCCCATTGCTAGAGATAGGCACTGCTCATACGATTGAGCCCTCGCCTGGCACCAAGGTCCTCGGTGCGCCGTCACCAGAACCTCATCATCTCACTCAACTCCCTGGTCTCAAGAAAAGTTTCATGTTGCAACAGGTTCAGAACCTGACTCTTGACATATTTGATTTGCGGCTGAGTGTGTCACAGATGAGGTCGATATTCTCACTGCCAAGTCTCAGAGTCTTGCGTATCAAAGAGTTTGCCGCAATCGATGGCGTGGGTTTCGATGTCCGTGGGATGACTCTCGACTGGCCACGTTGCGCACAGCTAAAGGAGTTTGCTCTGGGCCGATGTTCGGTACCAGGAAGTACCATAGCAGAGCTACTACGACTATGCCCAAGCCTGACGAAGTTCGAGGCCGTCTGGGTTTCTGCCAGTTATTCTGGCGAGTACTGCAACCCTGCCTTCAAAGAGATTGGAACCGCGCTCTCAAAGCACACTCCACTCCTGAACTCCCTCAAACTGCACGAACAGTCTCCCGACGACGAACGCCTCGTACAACAGTCTTCACGGCTGCGCTACACCCTGCGAGACATGAAGCACTTGACCCACGTGGAACTTGGCTGCGAATCGCTTCGGTGCCACCCGGAAGAAAACGTCGACGCCATCAACGACAACCTACCCCCCTGCATCGAAACCCTGGACATTTGCGAATACCACTTTCAAACGGGACACCCATATGCCACCGATGACAGCAGCTTCGACGAAAACCCAGCCGCCTTCGATGCTACATGAATTGGAGGCTACGGTAACGCATGCCGGTGCCGGATTAGAGACGTACGGCGGCTCTTGCTCGACGAAAGACTCTGTCGCCTTCGCCGGGTGGCCTTCAACCCCAAAAATACGATAAACGACCTGTTCGAGAACAGGAACAAGCGCGACCCGCAAGCGCTTCGTCACATCTGGACTGCAGCCGCGCAAAGGCGTGGATGGAAAATGTCGGAAGGAGTCGTTGAGCGAAAAGGTATGTACAGATGTGGAATCGACCCGTACCACAAGGCTGTGCTATATCGAGAGTTGGAAGACGAGTAGTCGTCGTGACTGTGCGACTCCTCTCTTGTCGTTCCCACAGTCTTTCGCCGCGGCGCCAAGGTAGCAAGTATACCACCGGTATCTTTCGGCCCATCGCAACAAAACAGTCGGCCGGTGACTCGGCATGCCCCGACTCGCGAGACCGAACTCGAGCACCACACTCATCGCCGTTACACCACCGCCACAGCCATCCACGTCTAACATACATGTATGTAATCACGCCAAACATCGGAAAGTCAACTAGAATGAGCCTAATACACAATACGCTCAATAACTTTTCAACAAATACACGCGCTAAACCTCCGACCACCCAAAAGAAATCCAAGAAAAAAAAACCCCCATCCACCCAGCACATCCAAAACAAAACCAAAGACCGAAAACGCCCATTTACCCAACATCGTCCTTCCTACTACTCATCATCCCCATACCCAATCCCCAACCCCACCGGACAATCCGCCACCTCCCTCTGCCACTCCCCCTTCCCCTCGGCATAAACCTTCAAATAACTATTCGTCGTCCAATTCCCCGGCAAATACCCCTGCACATCCCCCTCCCCATAAATCCCCCTCGCCCCCAAATCCTCCCTCAAAATCTCCAGCACATCCTCGCCGATAAAATCCAAAAACACCAGGTCCACAAGCTCCGGGACGCCTTTGCCGTTTAAAGGGAAACTGCCGTTCGCGGCGAAGAATTTCGGGATGCGGTGTTTGGGGATGGGCGTGTGGATCGTGTCGTCGCCGGTTGTGCCGAAGTCGTCGTGCGTTACGTAGCCCGGGTGGGGGTGCGGGGATTGGGTGAGGGTTATACGGCCTAGGGAGCGTTTTTGGGGGAGCGTTTGGTTGTTGGGGTGGAGGTGGAAGATTGTGGGGGCGTCGGGGCATTCTTCGCCGAGGGAGGGGAGGGAGGGGTTGAGGAGGTTGAAGTTTGGGGCGAGGACTGGGGCGTGGATTTGAGGTTTTGGTGGGGTTGGGGAGGAGGTGGAGCGTTTCCCGATGAACCTGCCGCTGTTGAGGTGCTCGAGGACTTTGCTGGCGAGCTCGTAGGGGACGTCCGGGATGTACTGGAAGGTGTTGTCGAAGGGGGAAACGATGAAGGTGTCGTCGTAGGTGAAGGGGCCTTTGGGGAGGTCGAAGCGCACGCTGCCGGTGTGCTGCAGCATGATGCGGGCGTTGGCTGCTCGCGCTGGGTTGACGACGACGGTCGAGAGGGCGTCTTGCAGCAGCGAGAAGATGCTGTTGTTGGAGAGGAAGGGCACGCAGGAGATGCACCAGGTCTTGGGGGCGCAGCCGTATTGTTTCGTCAGGTTCAGTTCTTGGCGCAGGTCCTGGATTTCGTGCGAGATGCTGGAGCCCTTGCGGACACCGATGCCTAGTTGGGGGTGGCTTTTGTATGCTCGCCGCTGGCTGCCGGTGGCGTGGTACTCGAAGGTCACGCGGTTCCAGTCGAGGTAGCGGCGGGAGTAGACCGTGCCAGGGGCCCTGTAGAATGGTTTGAGGAATCTTCTGGGGTACTCGCCAATCTTGAAGGCCACTTGAGATGGATTTGGCACGCCGCTCGGGTTGGCAGGCCCACGGTATGTGTCACTTTCAATACCGCTCATCGAGAGCCAGCCGAGAGTCTCGCAGTAGCGCCCGGAACTCATAGCAGTGGTCTTGTCGTCGTAGACAACAAAATCTCGGATATGGTTGTGCCCGCCGAAGATCTGAATGGGAGTATCCTGTTTCTTTGCGCGGATGGCCTGGTGCACAACACCGAGAGTGGACGTTGGGTGCTTCGGCGTGACAGGGTTGTGTCCAATGAGGAGGTACAGATCGACCGGGTCGGAGGAGTTCAGAACATCCTGGAACCATTTCTCCTTGACCATCTCGTGGGCGGGAATGACATGGCTGGCGTTGCTATTCAGCGTCATATCGAACATGACACCGAAGACCATGATGCGAAGACCTTGCTGCGTGGTGAAGTAGCGGTGGGTGACGCCCATGTACTCGAATTCCGCCGTTACCGGATTGTACACTTTGACGTTCGACGTAACGTAGCGCTCGCCGTACCTCTTAGCGAACTTGTTGAAGTGCTCGTAGGTGACTTCGCTCAAGTAGAGCTCGTGGTTGCCAGGGGCTAAGATGTCGTAGTCGATCTTTTCGAAAAGCTGGTTGTTCTCCTCGCCATTAAGGTCAGTCGCATCGCTCAAGCCTGCGCCGTCGTGGAGATCACCGGTGTCCACGAGTAGCAGGTCTACTTGGAGTCGTTTCGCTTTAGCACGCATTTCTTCGACGAAGGTAGCGTAGTCGCCCCAGTCGGCGCCGTAGTTCTGTTCTTTAAGGTGACCTTCCTGGGTGCATCTCAGTATATTGCGATAGAAGCACAAGTAGAGTGTTGTGACATACCAGCCAGCCGTGCGTATCGCTAGTGTGCATAAAGTTGAGTTGGCCCCATTCGAGAGGCGCTCTCGGTTCAGAAACTGCATTGATTGCTTCTGGTTGCATTCGTCGGACGTTTCTTGTTAGGACGACGTCCCGTTCGGGATGCTCGCAAGGTTCGCAGGCGTATGCCGTCATGACAATAGTGGCGAGCACTGTGGTCACTGAAGAGTAGAGCATGTTGTCTTGAGGGTATTGGTACTTTCAGTAAGAGCAGAGGTGGATATGATCGGGTTTCGGGGTGTTTGTAAAGATGGCGATGTTGGGTGATATTGAAGGATGAGTTCGAGTGCGAAGCCATGGTGTATAAACCGCAGGTGTGCGGCCTGTAGAAATTCTTCTGAAAAATTCGATCGTTATCGTATGGTCGTGGTAAGCCCAGGATATTGGCATACAAGAGGTGAGGCTTTGGTCATAGACTCACGGCTGTCCCCGCGAGCCTATTGGAGCAGCTGCGATTCCCATTTCCTGCCAGCACGCCGTCTACAATTCGATCAATCCATGATTGTTCATCAAAGACCCGCTCATTATACTCGGTACCTTGCAGCAAAGCTTGTGGGTCATCAGCTTAGAGGTGGATGACGCTGAGCCAGGACTTGGGCATCAACAGCGAGATCTTACCAGAACCTACCTGGACCTAGTGGGAGCCAGTAATTCTGCCACTTCTCCGTATCATCCTGCTTCCAGATATCGAGCCCTCCAGCAACGCCATGGTCGTCAACCGACCAGTGGCCAGCCCGCAAGTTCGTGACAACGATTTCCAGGAATCCTTTCAGCTGGACTGGATGGCGCTGGTTGAACGGGTTGACTCCACTCTGCAGCAGAGTTTCGTGGGGCTGGCGATAAACTAGATCAATCAAATCGCTCTGCTTCGCCCACCCGTTCTCAAGTTGGAGAGTTAACAAGAGTTCGCAGCCATTCTCGAAAGGGGTGTTCGAAGTGCGATCGTATCGGCCGAGGTATAGTCCAGCTGGACATTCTTTAGCTTCGGGACCTCCATAGGGGAAGTCGAACGCTTTAATGTCGCTGCGAAAAACCAAGATCGGAGGAGTGGCCTCTTCCGAGTCTAGGTCGCTTGGGTCGACCTCAGACAAGAAGGGCTGCACTGCGAAGGTATCAACAGTCAGAAGACGCAAGCCCGGCGCGATGAAGCTGAACCGTGGCTTCCTCGCTTGCAGCATGAATTGCTTTGCGAATCCATCGGGGAGAGGGGATGCTTTCTAAACTTGCAAGATCGACAAGACCGCTCTCGTGCGCATATGGCGGAGGCGACATTCTCTGCCCGATCAGCTCAACTGCTGTCTCCCAGATCTCCAGGCATTCTGTCAAGTCCTACTCGGTCCAAGGCACGATGGTCCAGGGCGGCGCTGGGCCGATTCTAATAGCACCTGGAGTAGGATCCCGCTGCGGCCCCTTGATCCCCTGCCAATCGCCGTTCGCATCCTGCTGCCATTCAACTTGGTCGTAGCTGGCCTTGCAGACGTTGTCGGGCAAAGCAGTAGCCTTCCCACGTTGAATCATCTCAATCCAGACCGATAGTATAATCTCTAGGGGTTGCCAGGGCTGCGACTCCTCCAGATCGTCTGTGATGTCAAAGTGCATGATTGCCTTGTGTGTATGCTGATCGTAGCTAGACACTCCCGTCAATACCTTGCCTTGACACGGTAGGCGTGGAAGACTTACACCACCCCATCCGGTTTACCGTACAGTCCCTCGCTTACCCTGTACAGCGTGAGAACCCGGTCCTCATCTTCGGTGTAACAGTCGTGCCAGCCAAAGGCACAATCTGATCCGGAGACGTTGTAGAAGAAGTTGTGAAGGCCGTTTGTTCCTGGTTGCACAGCACGAGCGGCTGAAGAAAGCTTTCAGAGAAGGAGTGCACTTCTCATCGATCTCCTCAGCGGCACGCTCGTAGAACGGAGTGCACTGCGATTGGAAGTCCTCCGCTGAGCGTCCAGAGCTCAGCCAGCCATGCTAAATTATTGCATTGTGCAATTCCACGCAACGCTCGAAATCGAGCCCTTCGGTCTGCCTGGCTGGATCGTCGGGCGTGACGAGAAGATGTTGCACTCGCTCGAGCGGTGTGGACATGTTGATGTCAGCTGGAGTAGACCTCCGTCAGAGTTCAATGATTGACTCAGACAGATGGCGACGCATCCAGGATTACTCACCCATCACCTTCAAATCATCGTCGGTCCATTGCAGCAAAGGTCGCTGCTCGTCAAATTCCTTTGTAGATGGCGTCGCGTCTGAAGTGTCAGGACTTCGGCGATGTGACCTGTCGGCCGGCAAGATTGCTGGAAAAGACTTCTGCCGGCAGCGTCATCACCTCCAGCGACCGCATCGTCGACATACCATCGACCTTACTTACCAGTCCGCAGGTCTTTGTGTACGAGACGACCGTCAACTGGACCATCTGTGTGTGAGTCCATGATACGCGGCAGAGCAAAGTACTTCGTGGCGTCCCGATGCAGGTCCAAACTCCCTTCTCGTCTATAGGGCATCTCCCATGCACGTCGCCACATGCGATGCCCGGCAATCAAATGCCACCCCTTGGAACACAATCGAGATGCCATCTCCCAGGGCATCGCAAGGCATTCGTGTATACAAGACAGCGCAAACGGTGCTGGCGTAGGTGATCTGCAGCCGTAAGCATGCTAATGCATCTCAGCGCAGGGCCACACCGCTCTTCATCAACGCCCTGACGCGACGCCACCTCCAACCTTGGCTCAACCTCACTGTCGGTGTGCACTACCCAGGTCAACTTACTTGCTCTTCACGAATAGAGACACGTTACTTGGGTGCCATGCGGCCATCCGCCCAATGCCACGCCGTTGATCCGGCCGGCTCCATGCACCGGATGAGGCTGCCGGGAAAGCTTGTGAGCTTCTACCAACAGGCCATGCGACACGTTTGGTAGGAATGTCGGTCACCGATTGTTGGCCACTTTACTTATGTTTCAAGAGTGCTTGTAAGAAGCGTGATGGCCGTACATTTGTTCTTCGCTGCTTGCACATCTAGGGCTGCTGTGCATCACTTTACTCTGTTCGAGCAAGGCGTCAACACATCATCAACGGCAGGCTTCTTTCTTCTTTTCCAACTCAAAACTGGTTCCAAACTTTTTGCTCGTGATCTGAAGTGATATTCGACACATCCTCCCACCGATCAAGTGAAGGACTGTATCGTTGTCTTTCGCGATCTAACCATCGTCAGTATGTTGTACAGCTTTGATTGTCGATTGATGTTACGAACGCTGATAATTTGTCAGACTCTCTCTAGGGGAACAAGAGGGAATCCAACATATATCAGCTGATTGCAGCTTGATCAGTGAGCGAGCGAGCGAGCAAACGACAACCACGTGGCAACCGCGATGACGATCACATGAAAGGCGCAGCTCGTGAAGTGAAAGCCAGGCCGTGACTACATCAATCCTTCCACCACCTGCTCAACCCACCAACACCACATAACCTACCAACTCAACCAGAACCACCACCAAAATGTCTCGTCGCGAGCACTACGCGCTCAACAACAAGTATTTCGGCATGCCCACACCCGTAAAGGCGTCCGCCACCCGGGCGGCGCCCGACATCCAAGATGACTTCCCTCACTTCCTCGACGGCGATGTGCTCATCGTCGTCACTTCGTCTCGCCGCTACAAGCTCCACTCCGACATCCTGCGCCGCTCGAGCCCGACCTTCATGGCCCTGCTCGACAAAGACGCCGCGGTCGACCTGTCCAAGTACGCCAAGAAAAAGGGCGTCACCATCAGGTGGCGTCTGCACGTGGTCCAGAACAACAACGGCGGTGTTCGCAAAGATGGCATCGAGACCCCGGCTCATGTGCTGCGCCGCATTCCGCTCGACGACACTGGAGTCGCCGTTGGCGAGTACCCGGCTTTGCTCGGAGATGCCAACGAGAATGGGCGTATGATTCCACAGTGGGTGCTGGTGAGTCCTCGATGGAACTCTTTACTCAGAAAGCTCAAGCTGATAATTTACCAGGCCTGGGAGCAAGTCCTCGGAGCATTTTACAACCGCGGCATCGACATTGGCGAGAGCGATCGCGATGGTATCAGTTACATCCTAGAGGCCGCCGGCACAATCCTCGGCGTGGCCGAATACCTCCAGAACGTAAGTAAATTCACAGTCCATCCTTCTATAAACATTTGAACCTAACAAAATCGCCAGCCCAGCATCGTAACCCGCCCAATCGAAGCCTCCCTCCTCTCCCTCGGCCAAGTCCTCCACCGCAGCATCGCCTCGGACCCCACCCCCTGGCTCGACTTCTCCTTCAGGCTCCGCAGCAAAACCCTCTGGAAAGAAGCCCTGATCCACGGTGCCGGCCGCTTCAACAGCCCCAGCATCAAAGCCGCCGTCCAAGACAAAGATCTGCACCCCCTCATCATCGAAATCCTAACCACCAAAGCCGAGCTGCTCCGCAACCTTTCCAAGCGCACCCAAAGCACCCTGCTCAGCTACTACCCAGAAGCCCTGCAGCGCACCAAAACCGTCGGCCGCGCGGACCGCGACTCGATCGGCCGCGCCAGCTACGCCAACGACATCATGCAGTGGCTCGGCCTGACCGTCTGGCGGCACTGGATCGCGCAGCAAGTCTGCTCGGACAACACGCACAACGCCGCGGACATGGGGTTCGAGTTCTTCCGCGTCATCTCGCGCGCCGGCGAGGCCTACCTCGATCGCAACCAGCTGCGCCAGTTCCACGAGTACTTCCCCATGAGCCTCAAGGGCGAGAGCGTGCTGGAGAACCGCATCTCGGAGCTCAAGCAGGAGGGCCAGGGGATGGTGGCGAAAGTCTTGGAGAACCACTCGTATCTTGATGTCGAGAGGTTTCCGGCGGGGCATATGACTTGCACGTGGCTGGGGCCGGAGGATTATCCGTGGGAATATGTGGCGCGGGAGAGGAGGATGGGGGGGACTCCTGCTTCTTCTTCTAGGGCTACGGAGGAGCCGGAGGGGTTCGAGCGCGATGGCAGTATGGATGACGGTGATGGGATGGAAGTCGATGATGGTGAGGGGAGGTCTGGTGGCGAGGAAGGGTTGATGGATCGCGGTTGAGATGCGGCCGTGACGCGATCCTTTTGACTACCAGCCAGCACTTCCCGGTGCTACCACCACCACCAACACCACCAAATATCCCAGCCATTGGGCGTTGCAGAAACAACTGGATGAGGCCGAGCGAGAGTCCAGTCCTCCAGGCGAAAGCAGAGAGAGAGAGAGATTGGATACCCAGAAGACCGATTGGCCGCCAGGCAAATCAGAGGTTTAGATTTTGATAGGTTCATGCTAGGCCTGCTACTACTACCATCAACCTCACTTCACATTGTTAAGCTCAGACCCCACAGGACACGTGTCGACAATTGATAACTTGGATGTCGGGCGCAATAGCAACGCGAACACGACCCTTTCCCGCCCCGGTTTGCTATATCTCTCAGTCCACTGTGTATAGACGCCCTAACGATAGACTACATTCTGAAACCGGTTCGCTTTTCGGGTTATGCTTTGATAGTGAGTTTTCAGTTGTTCGGTCGATCGATTCGTTCTCGGTACTATATATAATAATACAAGTTCCACACGTCGACGCTCTTGCTTGAAAAAGACGAATGAGCAAACAAACAAGACGTGGTTACCTCTTAGGCCAGAAGCCAACAAGAAAAGCAAAAGGAGACTGTGACCTTCAAGGGCCCTTTTTCCCTCAACGCCTAGCCGTATCGTCAAAGACGACTAACCATGGCTCAAACCGCCTAAAAGCAGTGCGCTTGTACAATCAAACAGGCGTGGCTGACAAGAACCCGCCAAAATCGCTGACAAAATCCCTCCTTCCAAGAAATCCCATGCAGCAGCAGCAATCGCAGTGCATTCGTTCCTCACCAAGTCTCGGCAATGTACTGCCCGTCCTTCTTTTTCTGCTCCCAGAACTGAGTCGCAGTCTCAAAGTCCAAGTTTCCCTTGTCCATGGCAACATCGATGAGAGCGCTTGAGACGCCCTCGCCCATGCCCTTAGTGCTGCCACAAACGAAAATGCGTCCATCAACAGCGTTGATGACGAACCAAACGATATCGGCCTGCAAGCGCACCTCATCCTGCACGTACTTGGCGACCTTGCGCTGGTTGCGATCTTCCTTGACAGCAGCAGGTGTGGCGGCGTCTTCCTTGGCTGTGGCGGCGAGTTCCTCGGCTGAAGGAGGAGCGGCCTGTGCACGGCTTTGGACGACTTTCTTGATTTCTTTCTCGTGCGTGCCCAGCTCGCCTTGGTAGATTTCGTCGAGCATGCTGTCGCGGACGCCCTGGACGAGCCAGATCTTGTTGGCGCAGTTGGCGTTCTTCAGGCGGTTGAGGATGAAGCCGCGGAAGGGTGCCATGCCTACACCGGCGCCGATGAGCATCATGGGACCGTCGGAGTTGAACTCCCTGGACAGAGGGTTGCTCATCAGACCGCGGAACATGGGGATTTGAATGTTGAGCTCGCGGCCGGCGACACCGGGGGCGGGCGCAGGTTGTCCGGCGGCTTCCGCTTCTTCCAGGGCTTGCTTCTCGGCGGCCGCAAAGCGCAGAGCCTGACGCTCCATGAAGCCAGAGCCGACACCAGAGCGACTAGTGTTGCCGACAGATGAGGTTTCGTGGATTGTGACGGCCATTTCGATCAGACGACGTCCGGCGAGACCCTCGCGTGCTGACGAAACGTGAGGGTCGTTGCTGAGAGAGTAGAATCGAGGCATGAGTTGGTTGAGGGTAGCGAGAAGTGCCTCGAGAGGCGGCTTCGATGAAGGGAAGGCGTGCAGTAGCTGCTGCAATGTGATGTGAGGACCAGCGCGCAGATCGCAGAAGGCGACCCTACCTTGAGCCGAACAGAGATATGTCAGGATCTTCTTCTCGTTCTCTGCTGTGGCGTACTCGGCAAGCACGCGGAAGAGTGCCTGGGTGGGTGCGGTAGAGCTGATGTCGACGGTCCATGTGAGGATCTCGCGACGGGTGGTCACCAACTCGCGAGCAGTGTCGTCACCCCAGATAGTCGGCCAGCGTCCACCAGTTGTGTGAAGACGCATGGGCTTGTCGCGGATGAATCGAGGCACGCCCAATTGGTCCAGAATGTCGTCAACTACCGCGGGATCGTTCGGTGGGCAGATTCCGACAGCGCCGCCAACCTTGAAGTCAACACCACCCTCCTCGGGATAATCTGTGACATCAATGTCAAAGTGGAAGGTCCTCTTTTCAGCTCCGGGCTTCGTGAGCTCGCGAGCACCGTAGATTGGTGCGTTGAAAACGTCGTAAGGAGGATGGGGCTTCATGTACTCGGGCGGACGGTTGTTGACGGCACTTGCGCCGTGCTCGTGTCGCTCTCCAGGGAACTTTTCCGAAATTGACTCTCTGCGAAGGCTGCCAAAGGAGAGCTTCACCTCGGGCATGTCCAGGATCTTGGTGAGAGTTGTGTCTTGTGTGAGCGATCGCAAACTGGGGTTCAGGAACCGGTATGCATCGTTGTCCGGAGCCACGATGGGTGTAAAGTCGGGCTTGGTGTTCTTCCGAGGCAATGCCTCGTTCATGCAGCAGCCCTCTCCACAGCAGTATTTCTCCAAGTACTTTGTTCCACTCCCGTCGCCCAGCAGTCTCTTAATTTCTGAAGAGTTGGAAGCGAATGTAGTGCTTGCTCTCCGGCCACGTCCTCTAGCGGGACTTGAGAGTTCGGGAAGCTTGTCGAATACCTCGTCGCCAGAGCCTTCCTGTGCCTCGGTCATGGGTGTCGAGGGCGCGTCAGAGTGGCTGTCCTCGTCTGTGGTGGCACCAAGGCTTTCAGCACTCGAACGGGTCGAGTCTGTAAGGGCGTACTGGGCCTTCAATCGTGGAGACATTCTGCTGATCTTGTGTGAGACTGTCGGGTCTGCGGGGATGGGATTGTCGGGGTGACTCGTTGCGCTGTTGGGTATAGGCTGATGGCGGTATGGGATGGATGAGAGAGAGTGGCGACGGCTGGGTGTGCTGGGTGCAGACATGACTGCGGTGTTGTGTGGTGGTTGTGATTGTGGTTGCGAAGAAGACAAACGGCTGGTAGAAGAAGAAGAATTCCAGATGGGTGATGATGTAGTCGGGCTTGTATTCAATGTGGGCTGACTGTCGGGCACGTAATCCGGGTCAGTAATTGGCAAGGGGCATTGATAATGATAGTGAATAGATGTGAGTGTAAGGGAGAAGAGTGGAAATCAATGCAGGCAATATTATTCATGCAGGTAGGCAATGCGATGACGGGATCTCCGGTGGGCGAGAACGAGTTCCACTCACCAACGATCTCTTGGCCGGCGTGCGGCGAGATGGGCGATAAGCTTGCGGCGATTGGCCTTCTCCCCTCTCTCTTGCGAATCCTCTGGCCTTGGGTGTATGCCGAGGCGACACCCGAGTCTAGTGCCGCGGTGTATATGCCGTTGGAATATAGCGGACGGCGGATGAATCTATTACAGTACTTTATCCCCGGCACAGGCTGTTTGAGGGTGTGTATGGCAGGTGCTTAGGCAAAGGACGTGTATTCAATGGTAGGTGGAAGTGATGAGAAGTGGAGGGGAATGGGTATCAGATGAAAGAAAAAGGATCTGATAAAGGAGAACGCGCTCGGGGCAATAATCATACGAGACGATGATGATGAGCCTTGGCCTTGCGGCAGAAGCCAGAATCGGCCCATTCTTCCCCTTGCCTTTCTTACCTATTATTTACAATCTATAATCCATCTGATACCGCGCCATGACCACCTGTGCGCCCGAGATTCACTTTGCCCGATCAAGTATCGCGCTCCCTCCGCTCTTCTCCGCCCCAGTCGCCACGCACTCCGATCTCGCTCGGCTTGGGTGGGCGAGCCTTTCTGACTTCCGTCCACCTTGGCTGCATACACAACGCCTGGAGTGCATCTGCTAGCGAGATCCTTCCAACTCACTGGGAACCTTTTGGTCAGCAGTCTTGAATGATGTGGTAATCTTCGCTAAATCGGCGTCAATTGCATGGTAATCACTGCTATCGACGCCAACTTCCACCGTCCGCTTGTCCGAACATGCACTGGTATGTCACACATGCATGTGAATACAGTTCCAGCAAAACACTCTCACTTCCGGAACGGCCAGGCCGTCTGGCAAGCGTGTGACAACATCTCCATGTGTGCATATGAAGATGCTAGTGGGCAACTCAGAGGCAAGCATGGAAGGAAGCCATCCGAGGCATCGGGTGGCAGCATGAATGTTATTCCAGTCCATGAGAGCTAATAAGATGCGGCTAAAGCATCAACAGAGAGGGATGCCTTCTCTCGTTTGCGAGCAGAGAGTGAACCTCATGTTGTACATATCACGTGAAAAGTGCGCCTCGGAAGGCGCGCCGGTCCTTGCGTTAAACCGTATCGAGAGGGTCCAGCAGGCAGCGACTTAACTCCAGGCGGCACTATTCGAGCATCTCACCTCAAGCAGGCAGGCAGAGTGCATTTTGACTGTCGGATCTTCGTCTCTGAACATGGACTTCGGACTTCGATAACGCGCACAAGTAACAAATCACGGTTCCAAGCGAAGCATGCCAAAGCACCATGGAGGCATACCGACATGGACGTTCGCATCTCGCGCATCCTCCCGAGAAGATTAGCCACCTCACGAAACTCTATACCGACGCGAAAAGAAGTGCAGCCACCAACATCAACATCAATCCATATGCTGCTGCACACCAAGAGACTCCCGAGCATTTCTGGGCCCTACAACGCAAATTCCGAATCCAGAAAGACCGCTTCATCACTTGGGGCCTTGCTTGGAGCGATGACACGAACGGTCCAGACGGAAACATCGACGAGTCCGTCGCCAAAGCTGGACTGACCGAGATCGTTGAAAGTGTTCTGGGAAATGTCCGTGAAATTATTAACGAGCTCGACAATGTTCGCTCCGGTCGTGGAATCGTCAAGGCTGGTGAAACAGTCAAGCAGCCCTTGCCATTCGACGAATCGCGCTACACAGATTTACTGAACGACTTGACGACTTCTAACGACACACTATATGACTTGTCACGATCACGCAAGGCACTGGCTCGCGGCGAGCACCCGGCTTTCTCTACAGACCAGGAAGCAGAACTGCAGGCTACGAATAAATTCACCTATGCGCCCAGAAGCGTCGACAGAGCCTCCAGTGTTGCTGCAAGTGACATGACCCTTGTGAACCCACTGCCTTTCTTGCGGCCGACTTTGTCGCCATACGCTGGACTGCCCCCACGAATTGAGTTGTCTGCCCTACGACTGCCCGAGGAGAAACCGCCGCCTTATGAGAGCGCGGGAGTACCAATCGCTACCAGGCTTGTCGGACAGCTTATCAGAGCGAGAGCATCGGAAGGTGTCCAGGCTGCCCTTGGAAGCGGTGCGCCCGAGGTATCAGTGCTTATCGAGTATGCCAACTACGACTCCACATACCAACACACTGGTGTACCACCACCATTACAACGCCTGGAAGCACTGTCCGCAGCATTCTTGCCGATGAGAGCGGAATCGCAACACAACATCAGTCTGCTCGGTTACTTCGAAGATCCTAGCGAGCCTCGCCTTGGACTGGTGTACGACCTACCGTATTCGGTGCAGAACCAACTCCATGCAACTGCAATCTCATCTGCGGAGACTTTAGCACCCTTGAGTCTTCTCAACCTGATCCGCAAGGCGAAACCGATACAGCCAAGCTCTGCCGATGTAGATCCTCCACCACTCGAAGCTCGGTTCAAGCTAGCCTTCAGGTTGACCGAGCAGTTGCGCCTCTTGCATATGCGCGAGCTACCCCACGGCAACATCAACAGCAGCAGTGTTATATTTGCCATGACCTCCAACGAAGCCTCCTCCCGGCGCCTCAAGTGCCTCAAATCACCTATCTGGGCATCATTCGACGTTTTCTCCAAAACTAGTGTAGAAGGTCTCGCTTCCAATCTGAACATCTACCGCCACCCGAAAGACAATTCACAACCCTCACAGAGAGATCTCGCGCAAGACATCAAGTTCGACCTGTACAGTCTAGCTCTCGTGTTGCTCGAGGTCGGCATCTGGCAATCTCTTGGCGACATGTACAAGCCGAAATACAGTCTGGCGGACTTCAAGCTCAGACTTGAGAAGCTCTGGGCTCCCAAGCTGGCATCCAGATGTGGGACAGCGTACATGCGGGCTGTACAGATCTGTCTTCAAGCAGCAGATGCCGGCGATGTTGGAAATCTCACCACCGAGGGTGTCTACGACAGGGTATTCATACAGCTTCAAAAATGCTGCATGCTTGACAGTGAGGCAGAAGACTTCTTGGATGCCCCAGAGGCTGCTTCCTATCTTGCAGAATTGTCTGCCACTCGCCGACCACTGCCAGCTTCCCCTGTACCGGTACCAGCACGCTCTACACAACAGCAACCAGATACAGCGTCTCTGGAAAGAGCCCAGTCGATCCCCAGTACAACACCCAGCAGCTTCTCCCGTATGTCCTCGTTTTCCAGCTTGGCTGGCGTAGGGGCCGCAACCCCCATTCGCAGACGGCCAGTTCCAGCACCGTCGAGCATCACTCCCTCTGAGCAGCCAATCACCAGACGTTCTACTGCAGGATCGTTCCAAGACTACAAACGGAAAATTGTGATCATCCAGCAGAAGTGGAGAGAATGCCGACAAGCCAGAGCTAACGCCTCAATTGCACCTGCGGCCCTCACAACAAATTCCGCCGCAGTCGCCAAGAGACTGAAGCCGAAGCTGATGGAGTTTCCCTTACTGGAAATCCCACAATCAATCCGAGATGACTGGGACTACAATACTGCTCTCAAGCTTGCAAGGCTCTGCACGAAAGCTTTGCAAGGCTCACCGGAGTCTTCCTCCATATGTCTGACGTCCTTTGGAGAATCACCAGAAACCGCAAAACCAACGTACCACATTACATGTCGATCCACTCAGAAGGTCAAACAAATCCTCAAGCGACACTTCAGATGTGATCCGAAGGCGTGCCATGTGATCGTCGAGAAGGGACAGGTCAGTCGGTGCCGCAAAGCTCGTCGGCAATCCGCTGCTCAGCAGGCAGTCAGATCAATGGCTCCTAGATTTGAGCAGGAGCCAAATGCAAGCAATCCGGATTATCAGCCGCAGCCCATGTGTGGAGCCTCCATTGGTGCATACAGAGACGAGTCGCATCTGCCTCCCGTGTCCTTCGGGGGTCTGGTCAATGTGGACGGACGTGCGTTCGGCATGAGTGTCCATCACATGCTCGAGGGAGAGGAGGAAGAAGACGAAGAGTACGATGACGAAGATGGCGACGAAGATGGCGACGACACCTCAAGCGTGCTAAGCATGACTGAGACAGAGGAGCCTTTGGAATCAGACTACGGCAGTACCGTACGCCAGTTGTCCGCTCTCTCAGACACGAGCCTAGACGAAGACTTCCAGTCCGACGGAGATGCCGCCGGCGTTGTTCCTGGCGATGGCATGGAGATCGAAATCACCCAGCCCGCCCTCGACGACGCCATCAACCTGAATCTCCACGCCGACGAAGAAGACGAAGACGACGAAGACTCCGGTGTCGACGAAGACCACATCCTCTCCTACAAGCTCGGCCAAGTCCACGCCTCCTCCGGCCTCAAGCGCACCGCCTTCCACTCCACCGAAACAGGCTACCGCGGCATCAGCTCCTCCCTCCCGCAAGAGATCGACTGGGCCCTGCTCGAACTCCTCCCTCCACGCATACACCCTTACAATGTAATCCGTGGCGGCAGAAAGTACTGCGACAACAACAGTAACAACAGCAACAGCCGCAACGCAACCGACTGCTTCCCCATCTCAGTCAAAGGCAGCACGGAGCTCGCCGGCGCCAAAGTCCACTGCCTCGGCCGAACCAGCGGCCTAGCCTCAGGCGTCATCTCCAGCTCGATGGAACTCCTCAAACTACACGGCCGCAGCACTTTCAGCGCCAGCTGGACGGCGCACGGCACTTTTGGCGTAGGCGGAGATTCTGGCGCGTGGGTCGTTAGCAGCGACGGCAAAGTCTGCGGCCACGTCCTCGCCGAGAGATCAGGACGTACTTATATCTGCCCGATGGACTTGTTGTTCGAGGATATCAAGGAGACGCTCGGGGCGTTACATGTTGCTTTGCCGGTTGTTGGCGATGGGGGTGGTAAGGGTGGACGACATGCCTCCTCGACACGATTTTCGCGTGGCACTCCGGTGAGTGATGAGGATGATAACGAGAGTATGGAGGCCGCGGTCGCGAGACTCAACTTGGGAGATTGTGGTGGCGGTGGCGGTGTACCTGTCCCTTTCTCGCCCGTCAAGCGGTCGGGCATGAAGTATGAGTCCGGGCAGACTTTTACTAGGAGGGGCGTGGAGCCTTTGCGTTCGGCGGGTTGAGAGCGTTAAATGCAACTTCTCCATCGCTCGAGATTTCATGGGTTACAGGTGGATTCGAGCAGTCATGTGTCGTGGGTGTCAAAAGGGTGTTCATATTTCGGTGAATCAGGATAGGTAGATACCCCAGGAGCAATTATCAAACCTTTTCCATTTGATCGAATAAGATTAACTTCGCAAAACTATGCGTTTGGCGACAGAAGACAAATCACTGCGTAGGAAAAACAAACGAGAGGAATATTGCGAGTTCGGAACATCATGAATTGCGCTTCACTTCATAACATGCATGCGTGCATTATCATAATCCAGTCCAACTCATCATAAACCTAATCCAGCTCATCAACAGCAAGCGTCTGCGGAACCTCAAACTGCTGCTGCTGGGCAGGTGCCTGACTCTGGCCGCCGCCCTGACTCTGACCCTCAGCAGCAGCAGCCGCAGCGCGCGCCTTGTTCTGCCTCTCCAGCTCCTCCACAGCCTTCTGCCCTTCCTCCGTCGTAGCATCAATAACGCCCTCCTCCAAACTCAGCATACCGCCATTTCCCAGCTGCTCCACAACCTGCTCCGCCTCATCCACGCTCATCTTGCCCAGAACTTTGTTCACCTCGTCCAGACTCTCGCTCGCGAGCGCTCGCTGCAGGCCCGGCGGGAAAGAGTCGTAGATGGCGCGCGCGGTGCGCTCGTCGTCCGTCGTGCACTGGTCCATGGGCGGCGGCGTGACGATGTTGATTTTCGTGTTGGGGTCCACGGCGTGCAGCTGGATTTGCTCCTTATCACTACTTCCACCATCGGCGTCGCGCTCGCGTGCGAGCTCAGCTGTGCGCGAGCGGATCCGCGCGTAGGTGCTGTTGACGTCGTCAAGGAAGAGTTTGCGGGCCTGGTGGCCGGGAGTTTGGATGCGTTTGAAGAAGAGGCCGACACCGTCTTTGCCGAGCTGGCGGCAGTATTGCAGCAGGAGCGCTTGGTGCACACATTGGCGGGCGTAGTCTTCTTTGCTCTTCTGGCCGTTGGCGTCGGACTGCGCATTGAATGCTTCGACTAGGAGGCCGTCGGTTTCGCGCTCGGAGAGGATCGCTGGGTTGCGGCCGATGAATTCCAGGGAGCCAGCGTAGTCGCCGAAGGGGAATTTGGCGAAGCGCTTTGCGGTTGCCGAGGCTTCGATGTCGGCGTCTTCGTCCAGGTCGTCCTCGACGTCGGCTTCGGCGCCGGAAGTCAGGGCGCCGTCGGTCTTGGACTTGTTGCTGTGGCCTGGGTTGAGGAGTTCGGGCTGGACGGTGGATGCGGTAGGTTCGGGTTTCGCGTCGGGTTTTGCGATGTAGGAGCTGTTGAAGCCCTCGTGTATCGACTCCGAGGTGATCTTGCCGGCTTCGGCCTTTTCTTGTAGCGTGAGGTCGGCGTTGAGGTCTCTCTGCAGGCCGTTGACCTTGTCCTGGTGTGATTTGATTTCCTTGACGAAGTGTGCGTATCGCTCCGGGCCCTCTGCAGATTTGTGCTTGCTGTCGATCTCTTCCTTGACCTGGTCGACCAGCGCTCCCATCATCTTGCTGAAGCTCGGCAGCTCCTGGCCTGTGTGTACTCCCTCGGGAGGTGAAGGTGGGTTGTCGGCTCCCAAGCTGCCATCGCTGGTCACTTCCATCAACGCATCGAATACCACCTCGTCGACCTCGCCCGCCTCTTTCTTGCTCTCCACCTCGGCTTTGTGTGATTCCAGGCTCTTCAGCAGGGCGTCGATGCGTGCGAGCAGGCCATCGTTGATCACCCGCTCGTACTTGAGCGTGACGATGCGGTGTTTTCTTGAGAGACGCTCCTGGTGGATCTGGTTCTGCTTCGCGCGGATGAAGGAGCGTTTGTCCTAGTCGTACCCTTATTAGCTGTATGATCAAGCATTCGTTCGCCCTTCAAGAAGATACGCACAACATTGGGATGCGTCTCAATATCAGAATCATCTGACAATTCTAGCATATCCCATTTACTTTGTAAAGTCAGTACGTTCCAATCCGTTTCTTCCTTCGTTTTACTCACCTGTAGTCGACGGGCATGGCGTGTGATGTTGTCTTGTGGTGTGATGTTGTCGTATGGTGTGTTTGTTTGGTCTGGGTTAGGTGAGAACTATGTTACTTCGCTGATTGTCAGTCGGCGGCAGCTTCCACTGTGTTCTGGAAACCCAGAAGTGACGTTCCAAAACGGGTGAGGTGGGGGCAGTGACCCTTTTAGGGACTTCACTTCTCCTTTTACTTACATTAGGTATACAGCACCGTGATACTTAATCGGTTTTATTACAACATTTACATTCACATTTTCTGGCTATTGAATGCCGAGTACGGGAGTTGTTTGCAAATGCGCTCCGCCGTACATGCGTTCCCGCTTCAGAAGGGCCCCTCACCATTCGCTTCCATCTGGGGACAAGTCATCATTTGATCCTCGACGACCTCTCATCTATCGCTCTCGCGACTGTCAAGTATCAGTCATCAATGTGAGGCGCATTCTCGTCGCGTACAGCCTCCTCCTCAATTTCAGCGCCGTCTCCCTGCCTCAAGACAAAGGTTTCATTGTTCCACCCAAACCATTTGTTCAGTCGCTTGCCAAATCCACGCAGAACAATCGCGTCCACCACTGGCTCTGGGTGCGGCTTATGAAAGAAGATGCTGCCGCGGTCGGCGCTGAAACTTACCGCTGAGCCTGCGCCTTGTGAGGCAGTCATTCCAGCATCACTCATCGCTTGTACAACCTGCACCCACCGAACACTATTCGTACCATCAGCTCCTGTGGGGAACATCCTGCTCATCAAGCTCATAGTGGCCTGCTTGACTGCAATTCGCTGCGTCAAGGTCGGCTCGGACAAGACAAGGGCGCCTTCCTCTGCCGGCGCCTGATCAAGCGTCATATCTTGCAAGGCGTCTTCAACCGAAGTGCCGCTGCGCAACGCGTTGGACTTCTTGGGAAGTTTTCGCTTCACAACATCATCCTTTCCCGCGCCGATATCCCATGGCTGCTGCACGAACTGAGCGTTGTTCTGCTGCTGGGCTTTGAGCATCCTTTCACGCCCGTCTTGATCCATGATACACTGACGCTCTGCTTCAAGTTTGGCCAGATGCTCTGCTGACACGTCGAAAGACATGCGGGCCATCATCATCGTGTCGGGATTAGGCCTTCCGAGTTCCATCTGGCTGAGGTTCCATTGTTCACGGATACACTGCCAGTACCTTGTAAGACCCTCATGTGCTGCATCCATCTTTCCCATCCAGGAAACATTCCTGTGTCCCTTTGCGATGGGGAGTTCGCAAGATTCACGCAGCAGTTGACCGCTATGCGATATGAGGTTCTTTGCTCGCGCTAAGTCTTCACAGGTCGGCTGTGTCTTACCCCCGTTCACAACGCCCCTGGTGGCTATATCATGCCAGAGTTCCATTTCAGTCGGTCGGTCTTGGCAAACAACCATCTGACGCCAGTACCACAACGTACGGAGTTCATCCAGGAGAGCCATGCTTGATAGGCAGTTCTCCACGTTCTTGTTGTATGCAGCGTCCCGCAGCTCGTGTCTGAGCATCTTTATGAACGGAAGTAGATTATACTCATCTCCTTCTCCGTCCAGTCTCGCCGAGCACATCATGCGACTCAGGTAAGCCAAGATTCGGTAGGGCATCTTACTGAGATCCTTGTTGGCCTCATCGGTCAAGCGGTCTATGCTTTCCGGTGACTTTTTGTACATCTCAAGACCTCGTGTGCAGAAATCGTGAAGTACCTTGATGGATCGAGACGCGGGCGGGGTCTCCTCTTGAACGACAAATAGCAGCATCTCGGAGACTGTCCTGCCAAAACACCTCATCGCTGTGTCAGCATCCTTGGTCAAGATTGCGCCTGGCATCGTGCTGCACCCGCTCTCTGCAAGTTTTGTCTCGAGATTTTCGGCTTCTGCCAGGACTGCTAGCCAGCTCACCAAGCCGTTTGAGGACGCGTTTGCGATTACTTGACTCAGGTCGGTCCAATCCTGGCCTGTTTTCTGGCTGCTTGTGGACTGGCTGACAGTCTGTTCTCTGGCTTCCGACACACACTGGCGCATATGATCTGGGTTGGTCTGCATGAGCTCCGTTTCGTCGACAAGGGCGTTCAGGTGGTTGCGAATCTTTCCCAGAACCACATCGATGTCGAAAGTTGCCGGTGGTGTGAGCTCCTGATGGAAGTAAGGACTCCAAAGAGCTTCCTCGTGGGCGCTGCCTAGGCCCCTTGAAACCAACGCCATCCATTTGTTGTTCCCAGTCGGCTTCGCGCCCGCAGCAATCAGGTCCACGATCGCGCTCAGATCTTTTGCAATCGTCTGCTGTACCAACAAGGTGTGTACCGCACGAGGGAACCCAAACTGCTCCCAGCTGTGTGCTGAATCAACATCGAAGTCCACCAGTGTCCCATACTTGTCGCCATGCATGATGACCGCTCCGGGGTTGTACGTGTAATCGTTCGATTGCCATTGGGAGAAGTTGAGATGGCAGGAGCGGGCATCGAATGGCGCCCACCAGCAAGGAAGGTGCTCGCTGCGCACATGAAGAAGCGACAACAATTTCATGTAATCCTGGAAGAATCCATCGGTCACGATGCCAGGGATGGCTTCGTGAACCATCAGCCTCGGTCCAAAGGGATTTTTTGCGACGTCCACTGTGCGTGGAGGCAGTTTGAAAAACGGCGATCCTTCGCTGAGCAACTTTTCTCTCTTCACTTTGCTGTACTTCTTCCAGCGGGACAGGATCACGTCTCCGTGGGAAACAAGCAGGTCGGCGATGTGTTGTAAGTCCAGGAGCGTTCTCAGCATCATTTGATTCAGCATTAGTTGGGCGTCCTCATCGTTATACGTTGTGACGGGTCGAGGGGCCTTGGACTTTTGGTCCTCCACGGACAGGAAGTGTTGATCGCATATGCTGCAGTCTTCGTGGACGTTGGGCGGAGGCGGACAGATCTCGGGGGTATCCATGATTTGTTGTGTTTAACGGTGATCAAAAGAAACGAGGCGGCGAGGAAATGCTGCGGCGAGGAAATGCGACGGCGAGGAAATGCGGCGGCCAGGAAATGCGGTGGCGAAGAAATGCGGCAGCCAGGAAATGCGGCGGCCAGGAGCAGTGTCGAGGAAGAGCTGCGAAAGATTTGTTAAGGATGAGGTATGGTTTCTGGTGTAACGAGGCGGGAGGGTGTTCGCAGCTTTGGTGGCAGACGAAGAACCCAACAACAAATACTTACATGTTACAGAGCTCGGACACTCCGGCAGGTGCCTTCACGACACTCAGGCAACAGTGACATGACGTACGGAAACGCATAGTCAGTCACTAGAGAGTTGTTATAACAGTTAAGGTCGGTGTTCTTAGCTTTATACGAAAGTCGGAAGTCAGTGACTTGATGACCAAACGACAAGAATGCGAGACGACATGAAATCGCACATCTACTTATGTCTGAAGGTACGTGATACGCAAACAAACGCTATGGTTTTGACAAACCTCTTATCATTCAAAGTTTGAAATGCTTGCTCGTACACATTTGCCTTCCGCTATAGCAGCACAAAGCACAACAGATCAGGTCTCAGCCACGCCATATTCGCAGCCCGCCGGATCTAAATCTGATAAGCGTTCTTTGTTTGGGACACAAGTGAAGGGTCGTCGGTGACGTACGTGAGCGCTTAACTTGCATCGAGAGGTGTGATAGACTCTTCGGTTGAGGTGAGGTCTAGATCTTATCAAGCCCTCGCAGGATCAGCTGTCACCCTTGTCTCTGCGGTATCAAATCAATCTATTTTCCAGGGTAGCACTTTCAGCTTCGCAAGTACCATACAGAGTAACACGCTGATGAAACCTCTTTCAGTGCAGTGAACGGCTAAAATGAATTGGACCCTAAAGTAGCACGATCTAAGAGAGCAGCGCCGAAGTCCCAAAGAAGGAACCGACGGCAATGCGAACGCAAGATGAATTCGTCTCCTCAACTTGATCTGGAAAGTACTCAAGGCGTGGTGATCGTACACTTAACCTGTCATCCGACGGTCAACGTCGCCTGCTCACACACACAATTCGACTGCCGCCATGCCAACACTGGGCGCCGATCAACAAGTTTCAACAGCCGTACCGCCGCTGCAGCCATCTGACTCTGACAACCGATCTGTGTTTGTGATCAACAAACCTAGATTTAGGACGCACACCAAGTCTCGAAAAGGATGTCTGGCCTGCAAAACAAGAAGAGTCAAGGTAAGTCTCGTTTGGCCCATATTGATCGCCGCACCCGGGACTTTGATAGGCCATGCTCATGATCGCGTGGTGCTCCGAGACATTGCCAACTTGTGTAAGCTGTGAGAGGTTTGGTCTGGTTTATGTCTATCCTGGGAGTTCTGCGGCGCAGCCCACGTCGCTTAGTGATTCATAACAATAAGAATCGCCTGTCAGGGCGAAACACGGTATCGGAGATCGTCGGGATTTGCCATCAGCCAGGCAAGACCGCAACGACTGCATGAGTTTGTCGCGAATTGATCTACCCGAGCAAACAGCAGTCCTCGAGTCAATGCACTTCTTCAACACTCGTCTTCTGCCGCAGGTTGCTCCGGCTCATGCTCCGTTCCAACGAGTGCACATCGCAGCAGCGAGAATGGCTGACAGCTCCAATGGCCATGCAGGCGTCGCTTGTGGTCATCACCAAAACCATGCAACAGTCGGAATCTTCTGATATGCCTTCTACCAACCGCAGGTTTCTTCATCACCGCGGCATCTGCTTGACCGAGCTCATGACTTTAGTCACGGACGCCAATGTCGTAAGTTAAGCCTTAGCTTTCGACTGCATCCAGTTGGTTATGCTCGCATAGACAAAACTCGACCGGACTGGATCATGGGCCTATCATCTGGAAGCCGCTGGGCGTGAGACGATACGTTCGCTGCCCGATGCTCTTTCCTATGCTGTGAGAGTAAGAACGTCCAGCTGAAGAGTCCAGCGAAGCAGTCACACTTGATCGTGTTCTGCCCTTTTCATTTTGGATGCTGATTCCAGAGAACCAACTATGTTAGTCGCAAAAAACCAAAACAAAACACTTCGCTAGCACCAAATGACCCGCAACAAATCGGCTTTACAGATACGCTGTCGCTTTTGAGGCCAGAAGATCGCAGCGTCTGTAACGAGGAAGGTAAGCCTAATGTTGCTTTCGCAGGGAAGGCACGTAGATCTTCGGAAGCGAACAGCCATCGCTTAACGAACCACTGCACTATCTATCTAGCCTCTCTTGGATGGCTCAGCTCAGCTCAGCTCCGCAAGCACCAACTTGAGACTTGTGAGAGACCAGGAAGCGTCGAGCTTACCTCTCAAGACCACTACCACCTCACTATACCATCTACACTACTAAGCCTCTTCGCAGTCTTACTCGACTTCTAGGTCAAAGCTGCCAACAGAACCTGCGGCCTACGACTAGAGATTCCTCTGGTCTCCGGAGACTGAGCACAGTCGAGCTTGCGATTAACACGACACACGACCATGACCTCGCGACCCTAAAAGACGCCCTGTGTCCGCGTCCGATGCAGGCTCCCTCCATGTGATATTCTGGGCCAACGCGCGGGCAAGATTCCATCAACAGAAATGTACCATTACCGCCAGCTCGATAAGAATCGGAAGGAGATTCGGCTGCTCGTCCTTGATCCAGGATCCGGCACCGACATCACCAGGTGCTCGCTACAACACGCGTTCCTTGACCATGACCACAAACCGCTCTACGAAACCATCTCGTATGTCTGCGGGGATCCCCATGCCAGAGCAACCATCGTCTTAAACGACACCGAGATCAAC
Source organism: Cladosporium phlei (assembly GCA_003614995.1). Lineage (NCBI taxonomy): Eukaryota > Fungi > Ascomycota > Dothideomycetes > Cladosporiales > Cladosporiaceae > Cladosporium > Cladosporium phlei. The sequence goes on from QZFA01000017.1 coordinate 125,379, forward strand.
GTGCTGGCAAGCTCAGAGGCTGTTATACGGCGGATGCGGCTTGAAGACAAGTCAAGGACCTTGTGGATCGATTCGATTTGCATCAACCAGTACGACAATGCCGAGCGCAATCACCAAGTCGGGATGATGTACCAAATCTACACGAACACCTTCAGAAACCTAGTCTGGTTAGGTGACGATGATGGCCATACAGCGAAAGCTATTGACTCAATCAGGACAATACTCGAGGATGTCGACGAGGAGACGCGAGACTCTGTGAAGCTCCAAGATCTCTTGTGGGACGAGAAAGGCCAGAGGCAATACTCGCTTACAGAATTTTCTTTCGACTACGAAGGTTCTTCTCTAGCACACTTGTTTCGAAGTCCCTGGTTCTTTCGTCTCTGGATCGTACAGGAGGCCTCACTGGCTCCGTCTAGTCTTTGTCACCGTGGCAAATACGAGATACCACTTGTTGACGTCCTACGAGTCGCGGCCTGGCTCCGCTACAAATGGCTAGCATTGCCCACTCTTACCTTTCAAGAAGGTGTGCCTTACGCAGCCACCATCTTTGACTCAGCAGACAAGATTTTTGGCTACTTCCATCACTTCTCGAACAACGAGAAGATGGGTAGCCTGCTGTTGGATTTGATGGACTTCCAAGCCCTGAACCCGAGGGATCACGTCTTTGCCGTTCTCGGGCTGTGGCAGAGGCACGCAAAGTCAACAGAGCTGCCATCCGTCTTGGAGCCTGACTACACGCTCAGCATCCAGACAGTCTTCAGGGACGTGACTAGGTTCGCAATCCAGGAAGGCAGAAACCTAAATCTGCTTTCATGGGATCGAGGTCCGCGAAAAGGAATAGAGCCAGAACAATGGCCATCCTGGGTCCCAAGGCTGGATTACTCGAATGACCGTGTCAACGAAGCTCCAACGCTCAAGTCAATGTTCCGCGCTGATGCTGGGGTGCCGATGCGCCTCACGGACGACAGTGATAGACCGGACATTTTGAGTGTCTCCGGCTTTGTTCTCGACGAAGTGATAAGGGCAGTCCCGGCCATCAAGCTTGGTGCAAAATTGAGCGAAGTCGAGGGGTCTTTCGTTCAAATGGAACAGCCGGAAAGTGGCTGCTGGGTGTCGTCACCAGATGGAGGCATCGAGGCCAAGGTTGCGATGTCATTGTCAGCTGGTATGAATAACCACAAAGCCCCAGTTTCAGAGACAGGAGCAATCCGAGGCTACCGAGCGTACAAGACGTACTTGGCACACAACAAGGCCTTTCCACCATACGAGTGGGACCTCCCAGCCGCTGCCTCCGAGCCAGACAAGATCGCTGCATGTTTCCAGGAAGCCATGGCGAACGCTGCTTTCCATCGTTTTATCTTCCACACGAAGCACGGCCATGTTGGGTTGGGCCCGCCATCTATCCAAGCAGGCGATTTTGTCGTGATACTGTACGGAAGTCGCTGGCCTGTCGTGATGAGGTACACGGATACTGATTTTATTCTGATGGGTATGGCTTACGTATACGGCATAATGGACGGCGAGGCTGTCCGAAGGCATCAAGCAAAGGGTATGAGCGATTCCATCTTCTGTATAATGTAGACCAGTCTGGAGCCCAAAAGCTTACATTTCCATTCATCCACACCATCTTCTTGATCTCAAAAAGACAAAAACATACAACAGGCGGGATTCCCAGATGGTCACCCACTCTAGTACTAGTCGCCCGGTTCAGTGCTTATGTATGGCAGAGCGGACGGGATGCCCAGTTCTCACTGACCTATGGTCGTATGTATCAATCGTTCTTGACTATCCCTTTATGAAAAAGAATTATTTCCGGTCTCTCCCACACAGACAACTTCGACAGACCGAATACTCAATGATTATCCCGCGGCACCAACCCCCCAATCCTCTGAAACCGCACCGCCCTCTTCCAAACCATACCCTCACTAAGCGGCCCCGTCTCCCTCCTAAACAAATCCTGATAAGGAGTCTGGCTCTCCACAACCGCATACCCACCCTTCGCCATCAACTCCGCCCTTCGCTCGACGATCTCGCTTTCGGGAATCAACATGTCGACTCTGCGTTTGTTCAAGTCTACCCGCAAGATGTCGCCGTCTTTGAGGATTGCGAGGTTGCCGTTTTCGGCGGCTTCGGGGCTGGCGTTGAGGATGCTGGGCGAGCCCGAGGTGCCGGATTGGCGGCCGTCGCCGATGCAGGGGAGGGAGTATGCGAGGCCTGCTTTGAGGAGGTGGCCGGGGGCTGTCACTTTGGGGGTGGCTTAGTGGAAGTTTCGTTTGATGGGGGTGGGTGGGGGTGGAGAGAGGGAGGGGACTTACTGTTGACTACTTCTGCGGCTCCGGGATATCCTATAGGACCCGTGCCACGCATGATGAGGATAGTGCGCTCGTCGACGTCGGCTGTCTCGATTCGAGAGTGGTAGGCTTCGGGTCCGTCGAAGACCGCGACCTTCGCTTCGAAAACCATGGGGCTGTCTGGATTTTCCAGGAAAGCTTCGCGGAAGCTTTTTGATATGACGGAAGTCTTCATGATGGCGCTGTCGAAGAGATTTCCCGTAAGGTGCAAAAATCCAGCGTCAATCTTGATCGGCTGGTCGTAAGACTTGATCGTCTCGCGATCCCAGCTGTGCTTGTCTTTGACATTGTGCTCAACCGTCTTGCCGTTACAGGTTAGCGCATTTCCATGCAGCTTGCCCTGATCGAGGAGCTCAGCCATGACAGCAGGGAGACCGCCGGCTCGGTAGTACTCTTCGCACAGCATGCTGCCCGCAGGCTGGACATTGACCAGCAGCGGGATGTGGAAGCCGACTTTCTCCCAATCGTCCAAATCAAGTGGGACACCGATGTGTCTTGCAATAGCGTTGAGGTGAATGGGAGCGTTCGTCGAGCCGCCGATGGCAGTGTTGGCGACAAGAGCGTTTTCGAACGCTTCGCGCGTCATGATGTCCGAAGGCTTGCGATCTGCGTAGACCATTTCGACGATTTGCACGCCGGTCTTGTACGCCATTTGGGCTCGTTCGCGGTATGGAGCTGGGATGGCGGCACTTCCTGGCAATGCCATCCCCAGAGCTTCTGCTAGGGCGTTCATGGTCGACGCTGTTCCCATGGTGTTGCAGTGCCCTGCACTCGTGGTGCCGCTCGTGACCATTTTAAGCACCTGAGCATCGTCGATTTCGCCCGCGGCGTGCATTTCTCTGGCCTGCCACACGACAGTACCAGATCCGATGCGGTCTTTCCTGCTATATCCGTTCAGCATCGGACCAACGTTCATGCATATAGCAGGGATATCAAGCGTAGCAGCCGCCATGAGGCCTGCAATCGATTGTCAGTCTCGCAACGCAACCCCGTGGTTCCTCAAAACTTACAAGCTGGCGTAGTCTTATCACACCCCGTAAGCAACACAACCCCATCAAAAGGATACCCATGCAACAACTCCACCAACCCCAAATAACTCAGATTCCGATCCAGCGTCGCCGTCGGCCGCCTCGAAGTCTCCTGGATCGGATGCGTAGGAAACTCAATAGCAATCCCGCCCGCACTACGAATCCCCTCTCGCACGCGCTTAGCCAGCGTCAAGTGATGGCGGTTACAAGGAGCCAGATCCGAGCCCGACTGCGCGATTCCAATGATGGGTTTATGCGAGGATAATTCCTCTTCCGTGAGGCCGTAGTTGAGGTAGCGGTCGAGGTACAGGGCCGACATGCCCGGGTCGTCGGAGCGGTTCAGCCATTGCCAGGATCGAAGGGATTTGGTGTCTTCGCTGATTCTGCCCGAGAGTTTCGATTCGAGCGTTCGCATGCGGGCTTTGAGGGCGGCGAGCTCGGTCGTGTAGTCTTCGATGTCTACTGAGCCGCCCACTGGTGCCGATTGGCAGGTGTCGGTGGATGAGGGACATGCATTGCAGTCCTGGGATTCTGGGAGGCACGACATGTTGGAAGTGGGTTAGCTTGATGTGAGGGTTGGAATCAATGGTGTCGTCTTTCTAGAAAGCAACGAACGAGTGAAATGCTGCATATTGTACATGACCGTCGGTTTTCGTGATGATGTTGGTCCGATAGTCGGCATCCCATGTTCGGCGTTTGGTTGTGGGGCGTGAAGAGGCAAAGAGGGGAACGATCGGACGTCGAATCCAAAATAGGACATGCCGACTTGTGACTCTTGGTACTTGTGGGTGCAGCTTTCGGTAACATGTATGGTTTCAGAATAGCCGACAAGTGAAGGAGTTCGATTAACATGAGCGTCTATGTATCGTCAACAAGAAAAACGTATTAAACAAGGACTTCATCACTCCCTCGCGTTGAAGTATGTGTTTGTAGCCAAGCAGACGGTCATAACAAGGAAACCATAGACAGCCAGGGCCAAGCTCGCCTTTCGGAGCATGTCTCGTCGCCACTGTCTGCCCTTCATCTTCGCGCCCCATGCCGAGTGCCATGAGCCATTTGCTTCGGTCGGTGAGCTGCCTTCGTCGCCGGAGTCGGACTCGTATTCTTCGTCGTCGTTTCCTTTCATGAGGCGTTGGTGATGCGGAGAGTCCGGGTCGCTGATCTTGTAGTAGAACAGGCCGGGTAGGATAAATGAAATGGAAGTTGAGCCGGTCGAGCCGACGTATGCAAGGACTTTGTCCAAGCTGCTGACAGTCATAGCGGTGATGTAAGAAAGAATGACAATGCCTGTGGTGATGACCGCGAAACGAATGTCCGACATGTCTTCAGGCTTGGGTCGAGAGGGCATCTTGTTAGGTAGCAGAGAGCTCCTGCTAGGGCTGCCGCCTGCTGGCGTAAGCTCCTGGTTCCTACGGCCTGCGGGTCGCCATTTCGACACGGCGTCAACGCTGGCGCGGCAAGGATGGACTTGGAGAGGATAAGAAAACATGACCAGGACAACGATCGCGGCACGGCCGATAGTGCTGGCAACCGAGGGGATGTACTGCGAGACAATGTTGCCGACGACGTTGTCGCCGAAAGAAAGGTAGCCGGTAATGGCGACAAGCACGTAGATGCTGGCCGCAGTGCCAATGGATCCAGTGACAACCCCCGTCGTTCGAGTCGGGCGGTTGTCTTTGATCTCGTTCAGAATGGAGAACATCTGTGGTCTATTAGTATGTTGGGTTCCAGAAAGATAGTAAGCGGTCATATCTTACATTCTGGTGGCATGTGTATGCGAAAACAATGACTGGGAAAGATGCAAGAACTTGCACGGGGCCCTTAACGTGGACGATGTCGACGTTGCCGCGCGCGGGTGCAGTGTCACCAATAGAGAAGTGGTAGACCACAAGAATGACCAGATAGCCAATGGAAACAAGCGCAATGACGGAAGTGTACTTCAGGCTGTCGAGCCTGCGCAAGAACGAAAGGGGTATCACAATGAGCCTGGAATGAAGTCAGCGGTGCCATGTTTCTCTCCCGTCGAGGGACTTACATGAAAGCAGTAACCCAGAAATGCCTGTCCACCAGATAAGCAGCGTTTCCGGGATGTCCAAAGCCCTGCACAACACCGGGCATCAGATCTCCAATGATAATCAAGTAACTGATGCCAACACCGAAGCACTTGATCGCAATCGCCGTGTCAAAGATGACAGCAGCGTTGGGATAGGTGATCTGGCTGAGGGCGAAGAAACTGGCCGAGCCACGGTCCAAATACCTGGCACAGCGAGTCTGAAGATACAGTCCGAATCCAGAGGCCAGACCCGACCAGCATATGACCAACACACCAAGCACCATTCCCATGTTGGACATGGCATGTGGCATGGCCAGCACTCCGGCGCCGACGATTGTGTTGACCAGGTTGATCACCGAGGATATCCAAGAGGCATTTCCGGCCACGCCATTCTCCTTCCTGTGTCGCCGGCGAGAGGGTTCTGCGGAGGCCGGGCGCGAGGGCGCATGTTCGCTGGGCTGCGGGTTGATGGCGGCGTAGGAAGCCATGGCGGTTTTCGTGCAAGATGCGTGTTGCGTGTGTTATGTTGGCGTGAAGTGGTTGTTATGCGCTCCGGCGCGGGCGATGGATGGGCGATTGCGATTGCGATTGCGATTGCGATAGTGAAGGAAATCAAGGCAACATCGGTGTCGCAGGTCGTGCAGGCTGGGTTAGGTGACAGTCGAATGTTCAGGCTGTGGGATGGACTCGGAAAGGGATTTATTAATTGAAATGTGATTAGGGGCGCAGTGTCTTAATATCGCGTGGGTAGTGAGACGTCGTTAGGTAACAACGTCGATTCCAAGGTTCGGTCTTGGAACTGGCCAAGACCCATCAGCCGACCAAGTCAATCCTGCGACATCTAACCTGCTGCACACCACAACAAAACAAAATGGCTGTCTCGATCGACGAAACACATGACGCCTCGCTGGACATGCTGGAGGCACGGCTGCAGAGGATCAACTACGCTCTAAACGGAGACGGCGAAATCGAGGATGCATCCGCAAGAACAACACAAACGTCCACGGCCGCGCACCGCCTACGGAACCTAGAGCGTCAGATGCAATTGATCGCGACAAGATCACCAGCAGCAAACGAGGTCCTCCAGCTTCAGGCACAGCACCCGAACATCTTCGATCAGACCACCAGCTCAGACCAAACCAGCACCCTGCCTTTAGCACCTCAGGCGGCCCTGATCCTCGCGCACGCTCAGCTATATTCTCGAGTCTCCGGCCAACTCCAGTCTCTGCAGGAAACAAGTGTCCCCGATCCGACATCCGCATCCAGACTGCGTGAACTACAGCCAAGGATTGAGAAGGCAGCGGCTAGACAGCAACAACAAGCAAACGAACTGGCCGAACTGCGCTCGAGGAGTGCTGCTGCGGTCGAGCGGTGGTATGAAAGCGGCGTTTTGGGCATGGCCGAGAGATGGGCAGAGTGGGAGGAGCGCATGCGAGACGTGGAGATCGTGGTCAGGAGATTGGAAGCTATGAAGAAGAGAGAGGATGAGCTTGTATGAACATCTGGACTGGAACATCCAAGCCTAAGAAGCATCGACAACCTGGAAGAACCCGTAAACATTGCCATCACGACCTAGAAGAAGTTGTTCTTATCCCTCCAGCTCCAGGGCAACTGCTCTTCGTCCTCGTCACGCCACCCAATAACACCAACAACCTCGCGATACCAGTCCTCGATCTTGCGCACACTCCCATACCTGGCCTGGAGTTGCAGCCACGCGATCCGACGCTGCACCCTCTACGACAAGCGCGCCCTGAAGTTTTTCTGACAATGCTTCTCGTACGCCAGCTCGAGGAAATCAACATCTACAGGTAGATGCGACTTATCTCCCCAGAATTGCGCACGCGGCACTTGCGTACACGTCGTCATGTCAGAGGCCACGAGAACCATCTCCACAATGCCGAAGTCAAGTTTGAGAACCTTTTGGCACAACATGATCCATTTTGGTTGATGACGATGATCTGGGAGCAAACCTCGCAGCCCAATGTCCCGTGCTCTGATCCGTTGCTGCAATTCGAGGACCTCCGCTCTGGAGAGTAAGTTGAAGGTTGACCCAGGCGTCTTCGGGTCTTGGGGTATACTGGAGCCGGTCACCGAAATTGTGTTCGTGGACTGGAAGCTCGGGGACCGGAAGTTCGTGGACCGGAAGGTCTTCATCATCGAGGCTAACAATCGGCGTGACCAATGCCGCTTTCGGTTTGGGACATTTGAGACCCCACAAGGAGTCCCGATGTTGCTTGCGCTTGTAGCACTTGACGAGGTGGACTTTGCTGGGCTTGAAAGAGAGGTTCTGCTGCTGCTGCCTTTGGAAGTTCCTTGACTTGTCAAAGCTGGTGAAGAATTGGCGGTGGCTCTCGTCGAGCTTGCGGATGAAGTGCTTTTGCTGTCGCGCTCTGGTGTACTCGGTTCCGCCGTCACTGGGATTTCCTCGGAGTTGGCTGGGCTTCCGCGAAAGTAGCCGCCGCACTTGACAGACATTGGGAATTTGAGTGGTGCCGGCGCGAGACTGGCGACATCGTCCCAGTCTGGGTAGGTGACACTCGGGTCGTAGATTTTGTAGCCTTCTTTGACCACTTCCAGCTCGGCTGGGAAAAGGTGATCGGGATTGATTGACACACCAAAGGAGGTGTTGCTGCTTTCGCTAGAATCCTGCAGGGACATCAGAGGAGGCAGAAGACTTCCGAAACTGGCCGATCGGCTCGAAAATGACTGCGCGGTCGATGCAGAGCGGTATGAGTTGCCGTCGATGTCGCGAGAGTAGACCGAACTGGCTGGACGAGGTTGTTTGTCGATCTTCGCGACGGCAGCCACTGCAGAGTTGACTGCAAGGTTTGCTGTCATTGTTGTCGGAATCTCTGCGTTGGCTCGACTTCCTCTTCCACGGTGGCAAGCCCATCCTCAGCGCTCGGCCAGTGTGCTTTGCCTTCTTCCACGAGCCTATCGATCAAGTCGTCCAAGTTGCGTCGGCGGATCAACGAGTTGAAGTCGAAGGGGTCCATGCCCAAGGGGACGTCGTATTCCCGCGTGATGTGCTCCATCGGCGGCAGAGCCATTGATTTTGTTGATGTGAGGCTGTTGGCTGGATTGGTTTACTTCGCTTCGCTTTGGTCCGGATATACTCAGATACCACAAAGTCTTTTGATGGGGGGGGGGCTCTGCGTCCTTACACCATCTCTACATCTCCAAGCATCGCAATATTGCAAAGTATTGTCTGGGTGAGACACGCAGTCCTGCTGGAGTTCAGCTCACATCGTGTGACATGCATACATGAAAGGATACTGTGCGGTTGTGCATAGTTGCAAGGCCAGCAGCGGTCTGGTATGAGACATATGCACGCGGGTTTGGGGTCAACAATGCCGCGATTCATACACAAGATGCAAGTATGTCTACAAAACACGCAGCGAGCGATCGGTCGGTCGCTTGTCATTCCAACAGCCACTATCTGAGACAACAAACTTCATGTGCGTGTCAATTATCATGATCGATAGGTCAGCCTCTAGTTCATACGAGCAACGGCAGAAGGCACCGAAAGGAAGACTCGCTACTAGGACCTCATGCCTGGATTAGTCGTCGGGACTGCGAAGACTTCATAAGCCCGGGTGCGTAACAGGCTTGTGTAAGTGAAGTTTGGCCTCCACCATCAGACTTGACATTCGTATGGATTACGTGTTCAAGCACCAATAGATTTCATACGGTGCTGTGTACAATAGATGACGCACGATTGTACTGGAAGTGTTGAATGGCATGCTCAAAGAGACCCCGCCTGGTACCTATATGTATCCATAGAAGTTGTACTTGAACTCGAACTGACCAATCAGAACGACTCAATCAAAGGAAGTACTCTGTGGTAGACCTAGTATATATATCCATCTACGAACCGACAAGAATGAGTAAACCAAGTTAACTCCCCACCAGAATCACAGACATACCTACACACCATCAACCAGTCCAAATCCTCCAAGCCCACCCAATATCAAGACCACCAACAAAATGTCTCTCCCCAAAGCAGCACCCATCAACAACCTCCCCTCAACCTTCCACCACGCCGGCTGGACAATCAAATACAACCTCATCACTCCCCCAACCCTTGAAACCACAGACCAATCCCCAACAACCCTCAAAACCCTCGTCTTCATCCACGGAACCCCCTGGTCCTCATATGTCTTCCAACCCCTCGTCCAATCCCTCCTCTCTCCGTCCCAATCCTCACCTTCAGCAAACTACCGCATCCTCTTGTACGATATGCCAGGCTACGGCACATCGCAACTCCCCTACCCCAAACTCTCAGGCCCGTCCTCTCAACACAGCTTCAAATCCAAAGTCGAACTTGACACCTCCGTCGCAACCCAAGCCCTCACCCTCCGCGCCCTCCTCTCCCACCTCGAAATCACCAACCCAGCAGTCCTGGCTCACGACATCGGCGGCGCAATAGCGCTGCGCGCCCACCTGATCTTGGGAGTCGGGTTTGAGCGGATGATGCTGCTAGACAGCAATGCCGTGCTGCCGTGGGGCGATGGCTTTTACGCTCTGGCTCGCGAAGAACCGACAGTATTCGCTCGGCTACCGAGCCACGTCTTCGAAGCGGTCGTGAGAGCCGTGGTGCGGAGCGCGAGCGTGACAACGCATGAACTGGAGGGCGGTTGGGAAGAGGCGCTCGTGGGGCCTTGGATTGGTAGTGTAGAGGCGCAGGCAAGTTTTGTGAGGCAGATTGCGCAGGCGGAGGATGGGGATGTGGCGGAGATGTTTGCGGAGGGTGGCGAGGGGTGTTTGTATGGGGAGGTGAGGTGTGGGGTTAGTGTGCTTTGGGGGGAGGGGGATACTTGGATTCCTAGGGAGAAGATGGAGAGGTTGTGTGGGCTTTTGGGGGGGAGGTTGGAGAGGTTTGTGGTTGTGGAGGAGGCTGGGCATTTGGTGATGCTTGATCAGCCGGGGAGGGTGGAGGAGGAAGTTAGGCGTTGGTTGGAGGTGGAGTGAGGTGGGAGTTGTGGTTTTCATGCGGTGGCATTTCCGGATAGAGAAATGGCATGTTCTGATGCCTAGAGAACCACGTATCAATGTCGTACTTTCACTTACAGCAACGCGTCTTGTAAGAGAGCATGTAGTCGCTTACTCCCATTCAAGAGCAGTGTCTCGCAAGTCGCCATGACCGGGCTTCGCCGAGTCAATATTTCGTCAAGATGAAGAAAAAAACATGCGTTGTGTCGCTAGGTAGGTACCCACAGACATTGATTGGAAAAAGCTAGAGCTTTCCCTTAGAGTGTTAATTAGTATATTGACATCGAAGGCCGTTAGCCTTCTCCCTCCAGCGCCGCGCCGCGTTGATCATCTTCTCTATGTGCTTTTTACTTTGTTCATTTCGCGTGTTTCTCTTCTTGTGCGCTTAGAAGCAGAAGACCTGGTCCTCGAGCTTGCTGACGGGCCTGGCCTTGGCGAAGCCGAGCGACTCGGTGGCCTTCTTCATGGCACTGACCATGGGAGGCGGGCCGCAGATGAGGACCTTGACGTCGGAAGCAGGGGCAGGGAAGCGCTCCTGTAACTATTTGTTAGCTTCACGTATCTTATCAGTATTGAAGTGCATTCTCTTACCTTGATCATGTCAGCAGTCACGAAACCAACACCGCCAGTCCAGCCCTCAGGCGGGTTGTTGAGCACGTAGTGGACACGAAAGCCAGAGTCTTCGCGAGTGAGCTTGTCCAGGTCCTGTTTCAGGAGAATATCCTCCTCGTTCACGTTGGCGAAAATGAGGTCAACCTCGGTCTTGTCGCCGGAAGATCTGCCTCTGAGAATAGCCTTGACGACTTGCAGCATCGGGGTGATACCAGTACCACCAGCGATCATGCCGAAGTGCCTAACCATGTTGGGAGTGTAGACCATGGCACCCTTGGGGCCCTTGACCTTCATCTTGTCGCCGATGTTGAGGGTTGCCAAGTGACGGCTGATGTTGCCGGTCGGGTAGCTCTTGATGAGCAGGTCGAAGTAGCCGGGGTTGACATCGGAGGAGATGGGGGTGTAGGAGCGGACGACCTCTTTGTTGGTGACGGTCTCGGTCTTGGGGTCCTTGACGTCGAGGTTGGCGGCGATGGAGATGTGCTGGCCAATGGGCAGGCCGAGGATGCTGTTCGGGGTGGGCAGGGCGAAGCGGTAGATGGCGGTGTTGTGGGAGAGGACGGTCTTTTCGGTGAGAGGGAACTCCTGGAAGACGGCCGGGTCAAGAACCTTCTTCTGCTCTATGGGGAGGTGTGTTAGTGAGGATCATCTAGCAGAGGTTGAACAGGCGAGTATTACGGTTGTTGAGGAACTGGTAGCCTCCCAGGGCAGCGCAGACGGCAATGGCGATGGGAAGCCATTGCAGCTTGAAGGCGGCAGTTCCAACAATCAGGATGGCCGAAGGGATGTAGACGCCGGTGATGTACTGCGGAGCCATGAGGCCAGTTGGCTTGGGAGAAGACATTGTTGTCGCGTGTCGTATGGTCGTGTCGATGTTGAAGTCAAAGGCTGACCTCGAAGTTCAGTTGAATCATGCCATGTGCCATGCCATTTCTCCCCCACATCCGAGGATCCTGAAGATCCTCAGGACCCTCTTCAACCCGACATCGCGACCAGTCTCCCGATGCGGAAACACCATCCGTCCAACCGCTAGCATAACCCGTGCAATAAGTTGTTGCTCCCAAGAAGTCAGACAAACACATCAGTTGGCTGCGCTATACTGCCAACATGGGCGACGTGGAAGACGAACTCGATCTCAACGATCCACCTTTCCCTCTCACAGCCATCGACCGTGAGATCTTGGCTACCAACGATGAAGACTATCATCGTACGACGTGGCAAGACCTAGAGCGGATCATCGGTATGGGCGACTGATGTCTTGCATGAGTATGTCAAATACTGAACAACCATTCAAGCAAACAACAAACTCGAACAGCTGAAACGCCTGCCATCCGACTTGCACAAGTACCTACGCTGGTCCTTCAAGACCAAGAAAGCATACGGGAGCATCACCAATTTTGTCGTCAAGGCGCGTCTCGCCTGGACTCCCAAAGACCCCGATCAACCTGTCTCGGCACACTCTTTCACCCATCACTCGCCTGTTCCTTTCCAAGATGAAAGAGACTATGCCATCTTGCCCAACGATTGGCCGTATGGCTTCGAATCTGGCATCAAGCACATCGTCGTGTGGTCTCGAACACCGATTGCAGTTGACGACACTCGGGGAGATGTCACGAGTGAATCGAAGCGTGTGATTGAGGAGTTTGTCGAAAGTCGCTTTGTACGTGCACTTGCGGCAGAAGCTGGCATCAGTATTGTAGAAGCGAAGAGCCGGGTGATGTGGTTCAAGAACTGGGTGAGCTTGCAGAGCGTGAGGGGCGTTGATCACGTACACGTACTTGTGAAAGACGCACCCGAGTCACTGTTACAACAATTATTCGACAGACATGACGACAAACCTTGAGATCTGAGATCTGAGATGTATTACGATGGTAAATGCTAGAAGGATACAGTCAGAATGCTACCTATTCGTCTACCCCAACCTGAACCCTAAATCCGACAACTTCCACTTCCTCTACCTTCACTCCACCATTCATCGATCCAAACCTCCATACCTCACCATCAATAACTAAACAACCGACCAAAGATGGCGCCCTCCACCTCCAAACGCCTCAAATCCCTCAAACTCTCCCGCCACTTCCTAATCGGCAACACCGCCGTCCAACTCCCCCACCCCGACTTCCCCTCCCCGCCCGAAGGCCACTCCAAAGGCTGGAAAGTCTACGTGCGCCCCCTGCCCAACGGGCCCGACCTCTCGACCTGGCTCAAAAAAGTCCAATTCAAACTGCACCATACCTACGCCGACGCGAGCCGCACAATCGAAGCGCCCGGGCCCTTCGAGATCCAAGAAACCGGCTACGGCGAGTTCGGCGTCGAGATCCGCCTCTACTTCCCGCCCGAAAGCGGCGAGAAAGCGCAATACCGCGAGCATTACTTGGTGCTGGGGTATTATGGGAGCGAGGAGCAGATGGAGCGGCAGAAGCGCGAGAACCACATTGTGGCGGAGCGGATCGAGACGGTGGAGTTTAACGAGCCGACGCAGGATTTTTACAAGAGTTTGACGAGCGAGGAGCAGTTTAACTGGCTCAAGACGAAGAAGGGGAGAGGCAAGGGCAAGAAGCCCGAGTTTGTTTTCGCTGGCGATGTGCCGCCGAGCGCGCAGTTGCCTGCTAAACCGCCTGTGGGAGAGGGAGCGGGCAGGGGCGATGAGCCTGGGAAAGGAGGGGTGTGGAGCGCGCAGTATGAGAGGCAGGTCGTTAGTCAGTTGGATGCGAGCGAGAAGCAGTTGATGAGGATGATTGATGAGGAGAGGGAGGCGGCGGAGAGGAGGAGGGCGAGGATGCAGGAGTTGGGGAAGAGGATTGATGCGAAGGGTTGATGGACTTGAGATTGGCTTGTTTGATTGATTTTGCAGTGTTGGGTTTAGCGAGGAGTTTTGGAGTCAGGGAAAAGGAAACCACGTCTTCTATGGTTTGTTTGAGATACCCCGTGCGGACATGCTATTTCTGTATAACTACTTATCTACCTCTCTACGAAAGACGTGATCGTGATACTCCCAGGGCTCACTCTGAGATCTGGGCCCAAGCCTCGAGCAACCAAGCGGCTAGTTCATGTTGCTAGTAAGAACTTGGACCTGGCGGCGTGATCATGCTTGTCGATCCTTTACAGCATACACGGCTGCAATACACAATTTGAATTGATGGTGAGTTCTGATCTCCATAGGCACCTGTCCACTTCCCAGGCAAGCATAAAAGTACTCTAAAAGGACTCTCTAGTTTGCAAGAAGACTGAGTCCATCCAATGCTAGCCTCAAGTGGTTTGTGCGATGGATGCAACTTGATGAGGAGACCGAGCAGATTACCAGGGCTGCCGGTGAATGGTAATCTGTCTGTTGTACCTGATCCTAGAGAGGGAGATTCTGAATGACTGCGCATGTTGATTGGCGATTTTTGAACTAGAGAGGGGATCGTTGTGATTGAAACGTTAAGTCTGGAGTTGATTAATAGACAGTTTTAGGAGCCGAAGTCGTCTTGACTGATCTCAAGCAGAGCAAGTGTGCGGGCATGTAATCACATAGAACATGAAGGGACGAAGATCTTGGCAAAATGATAATCCGAGTGTGACGAGCCTCGTGGGTATTGCTGCTCAACGCAGATGTCATTATTGTGCTGTTGATCGTTATCATATCGCCGTTCCTCTCTCGAAGCTCTCCCGAATGTCCGCCGTGTACTTGTTGTAGAAGCGCGCCAGTTTCTGGTTGAACTGCTTGTTCTTCTCGTTGATGTACGAGACATCCTCGCCGTTGTCGTCCTGCTTTCCTCTCTCTCTGCGCTTCTTCTGTCGGTTCTCCTCTGCCTTCTTGATATCGTCCACCAAGCGGTCCACCGCCGCACGGTCGGGCTTGTTATCGGCGAACTGTATCGAGTCTGCGGTGGAGTAGAATGCGCCGTCCTTGTCGACTGCGATCAGCTCCCCGTTCTCGGTCTCGACAATCTCGAGCCCTCCGCTTTGCACCGCGCGATCTATCGCCTCGTTCTTCTGCTTTTCGTACAGGGCCTTGCGCTCGTCGAAGCCCGCTCTCTCCAAATTACCGATTTGACGGTTGTAAGTCTTCTCGGCCTCCTTACTGTAGTCCTGGAATGCGACACCATCGCGCGCCGCCTGCTTCTCCGCCATTCGCTTGTCCCATCGCTCGCTCTCGTCGATCGTCCAGTCCCATGCGCGTTTTCGCTCAAAGTCCTCTCCCGCGGCTTCGGTGTCGGCTTTGAGTAGTTTGTGCTGTGCGATGTCCTTTTTGCGGTTGAGCGATGTGAGTTGCGAAGGATCGGTAGAGAGACGTTTGGCTTCGTTTTTGGTGTCTTTCAGATTCTCCTTTCGCGAGGCTTGGTTACGGGCTCGCAAGGCGGCAAAGCGAGCTGCTCGGTCGGTAGGTAGGGGTGTCTCTGTTGTCGTTCCTGTGGCTTCTGCTGGCGACTCCGTGGCAGGTGCAGTGGTGGGTGGTTCTGCTGTCGCATCGGCCTGAGGCGCAACCTCGATTTCTGTGAATCTTCGCTTCGATGCGTCGCCGTCCTCCTCGAGGGTGGGCGAACCCTTGCGTTTGAGTGCGACAGGCATGGTGTGATTTGTGGATGGTGTTGTTATTGTAGTTGATGTTGAAGTCGAGACAGAGAAGCTTGCTGTCGCTCGGCGGGCTAAAGTGCAATGACGCTAGCTAAGGAAATCGCCGCGACTCGGCGGGGAAGGAGCGAGCGAGCGACGCGTTCAAGTTGTCTTTCGCGTCGCGAAACCCGACCGCCAACAATTGCATACGATCCAACTCTACACATTCACGACAGACACCCACCCTGAACATAGCAAACCGATATTCGACTGGCTCACACTCATTTTCACAGGAGCAACATCGCTCCCACGTATCTGGCAGGATGCACATCAAACAGATCGTTATTCAAGGCTTCAAGAGGTATGCGACAATCTACTTCTCTCACGCGCAAACGCTGACATGGCATAGTTACAAGGACCAGACTGTCGTCGACCCGTTCTCGCCACGACACAATGTCATCGTCGGTCGCAACGGCTCTGGAAAGTCCAACTTCTTCGCCGCCATTCGTTTCGTCCTCAGCGATGCCTACACACAGATGGGTCGCGAGGAGCGTCAGGCATTGCTTCACGAAGGTGCTGGCTCTGCAGTGATGAGCGCTTACGTCGAGCTCATTTTCGACAACTCCGACGAACGTTTTCCGACCGGCACAGAAGAGGTCATCCTCCGTCGCTCGATCGGCCAAAAGAAGGATGAATACTCGCTGAACAGGAAGAACAGCACCAAAGCTGAAGTCATGAACCTGCTGGAGAGTGCTGGTTTCTCCAAGGCCAACCCATACTACATCGTCCCTCAGGGTCGCATTACCTCAATCACAAACATGAAGGATGCAGAGCGCCTGAACATGCTCAAGGAGGTTGCCGGCACACACGTGTATGAGACTCGCCGAGCCGAGAGTGTGCGCATCATGGAAGATACCAGAGCCAAGCGCAGCAAGGTCGACGAGTTGATCAACACTATTCGGGACCGTCTGAATGAACTTGAGGAGGAGAAGAACGAGCTGCGAGAATTTCAGGACAAGGACCGTGAGAGGAGATGCTTGGAGTACACCATTCACCATAGAGACGAGGAGGCTTTGAAGGAGGCAATCGAAGAGCAAGAGCAAAGCCGTGCTGAAGGTCTGGAGCGTGGAGACGAAAACCGTGAGCTGTTGGCAGAGCAAGAAGCGGAACTCGAAAGCATAGACGCTGCAATCGCAGAGCTTCACCAGCAGCTCAGCATTCTGAGCGAGGAAAAGGCCCAGCTGGAACGGGAGCGCAAAGATACCGCGAAAGAAAAGGCAGCTGTCGAGTACGACGTTGAAACATTGACTGATGGTCAGAACGCCGAGCAGCAAGCTCGTTCTCAGGCCGCTACGGAGTTGCAGGAAGTTCAAGCACAAATCGCAGAGCGTGAGGCTCAACTGCAGGAGCTATTGCCCAGATTTAATGCGCTACGCGAACAAGAGCAAGACGCCCAACAGCAGATGCGAGACACCGAAGCTACAAGGGCTCGTCTGTACACCAAACAGGGCCGCAATTCCCGTTACAGAAGCAAAAAGGAGCGAGACGCCGATCTACGACGACAGATCAGCGACATCAATGTTCAGCTGGCAACACGTAAGGCTATCACGATGAAAGTCGCGGAAGACACGGCGGAGCTCGAGGAGACTATCACACAACTCGAAGAAGACATCGCCTCGATGCGTAACCGCCTCAGCAATCGTGGTGACGAGCAACAGAAGATTGCCGAGCAAGTCGAAGAGGCCAAGACAGAAAAGGAAGGACTCAATGACCAGCGCAAGGAGATCTGGCGCGAGGAGGCGAAACTGGATGCGATCCTGCACCAGGCCCAGCAGGAGCTCGAGAAAGCCGAACGCTTCCTGGCTCAAATGATGGACCAGGGCACATCACGTGGCCTCGAGTCAGTCAGGCGAATTGTCAAGCAACACAATATCCAAGGTGCATACGGCTGTCTTGGTGAGCTGTTCGAATTCCCAGAGAAATACAAGACAGCTATCGAAGTCACCGCGGGTACCTCGCTATTCCACTATATTGTGGACAACGATCAAACCGCGACTCGCATTGTCGACATACTACAGAGGGAGAAGGGCGGCAGAGTGACATTCATGCCACTCAATAGACTCAACCCCAAGATACCAAACCTACCTAACGCCAGCGACGTTGTTCCCTTGCTTGCGAAGCTCAGGTTCGAAGACCAATTCACGAAGGCTTTCCAGCAAGTCTTTGGCAAAACAATCGTGTGCCCCAATCTGCAAGCTGCATCGCAGTACGCTCGCTCCCACGGTGTCAGCGCGATTACACCAGATGGTGACCGATCCGACAAGAAGGGTGCGTTGACTGGTGGTTTCCACGACACCCGCAACTCTCGCGTCGATGCGATGAAGCGGTACGCAAAAGCAAGACAAGAGAATGAGCAGCTCTCTGAGCGCAAAGCACAGCTGAGCCAAGACCTCCGATCGCTTGATCAGCAGGTCACCAAGGCTGGTAGTACCCTCCAAAAGCTCCAGGAGGGTCGCCAAAACATGGAGGGCGGTTACGGTCCTCTGGTGGAGGAGTTGAAGCGCAGAGATGCCGAGCTGCACAGTCGACGCGACGAGCTCGAACGCAAGCGACGTCAACGCGAGAACATTGAGAGTCTCCTTCGGGATCAGAGCCAGCAATTGAGCGACTTCGAGACTGAGCTAGCAAGTCCGTTCCAGAAAGTGCTTTCTGACGACGAAGAACGCCAACTGAAGGCAGCGAGTGACATGCTCCCTGACCTTCGGAAGCAACACGCAGAGATCAGCGCCCAAAGCTCGGAATTGCAAGCACAGAAGAGCGAGATCGATATCGAGTTGCGCGAAAACCTTCGTCTGCGTCTCGATCAACTCCTGGCCCAGGACGCAGATGCTGGTGCCTCGAGATATGGGTCTGGCAGCTCGACGCGTCTGAACGAACGCAAGAAGGATCTCAAGCGAATCACCAAGGCTTTGAACGAGGTCACGTCCAAGCTGGCCGAGAACGAAAAGGCGATTGAGGATGCACAGCAGGAGGTGCAGACTCAAGAAGCCGCCCGCGCGGAAAAGCAGCAGGAAGTTGACAATCTCAATAAGGCAATCCGCGACCAGCAGAAGAACTTCCAAAAGTACGCACAGAGACGCGGCGCCATCCAGAACCGCCTCACAGACGTCACTGCCGCCATCCGCGCTCTTGGTGTCCTGCCCGACCTGGCTCACACGCCACTGTACCAAAGGATGAGCGCCCAAACCGCCACCACCCGTCTGCACAAGGCTCAAGAAGCCCTCAAGAAATACGGCCACGTCAACAAGAAAGCCTTCGAACAATTTCAGCAATTCGAAAAACAGCGCGACGCCCTAGAGAACCGCCGCACAGAGCTCGGATCCGGCGACGGAGCGATCCACGAGCTGATCGACCACCTGGACAAGCAAAAGGACGAGTCCATCGAGCGCACTTTCCGCCAAGTCAGCAAGGAGTTCGCCCGCATCTTCGAGAAACTCGTCCCCGCGGGCAAAGGCCGCCTGATCATCCAGCGCCGCACCGACAAGCAAGTGCGCGCCCCCGATGACAGCGACGATGACGAGCAGCGCGACGGCACGGTAGAGAACTACACGGGCGTCGGCATTTCCGTCTCGTTCAACAGCAAGCACGACGACCAGCAGCGCATCCAGCAGCTTTCCGGCGGGCAAAAGTCGCTGTGCGCGCTTACTCTTATCTTTGCTATCCAGGCTTCGGACCCGGCGCCATTCTATTTGTTCGATGAGATCGATGCCAATCTTGACGCGCAGTACCGCACGGCGGTTGCTTCGTTGATTCAGGAGAGTGCTGCTACTGGGCAGTTCATCTGCACTACTTTCAGGCCCGAGATGTTGAGGGTTGCTGATCGCTGCTATGGTGTCAGTCAGCAGCGGAAGGCCAGTAGTATCGCTATCGTGCAGACGGTTGAGGCGCTTGACTTTGTCGAGGGTCAGGTCAGTGGAGGTGGGAAGTAGATGGTTGGTGAGAGTGTAGATGGAGAAAATGTCAATGGATACGCGAGTGTCGGAGTTTTGGAGTCAGGGCATTATCTGCGATATTGAACACATCGTCGTTCCGGGGTGATTCGTGTCAAGAGTTGAAAGATATGCGGTGCGCGAGTGTAATACTTAGGTAGTCATGCAAGGAGTCTGCTTTACATCCTGGCAGGCTTGGGGTACAAAGACATGTAGGTATGCAGTTTTACTATTCAACAGAAGTCAGCTTCTTTATCTCAACTGTGACTGCTGCTGCTTCAATGCGAGGAAATTCCGTGTCGTGTGTCAGTGCTCTCTTTGTGGTCCTCACAATCCGCCTTCTTTCGAAGACGGGTAGATGTTGTTCTCATCGCTCGCAGGACAGGTTCAAGTCGAGCTTTGCAGCTCGAGTGGACCATGGTTAGGGCGATGTTGATGAACTCTTTTTTGCATCATGTGGGAAGTAGTTGTAAGAGGAGAAGGAAAGGGAAGAGAGTCTTACCTGATGATGGTTTAATCTCAATCATGGGTGGCGGTGAGGATGGTTTTTGGAGACATCCCAGATCGCCGTAGGTACGCACCGAGTCCACACTACAATTAGCTTGCAGTGAGCGATCTAACGAAATGGAATTCTCGGCTGTCGATTCGCTGATATTTATACATGTATACTCATGATTTCTGCTTTACAATATTGACGCCTGGGTTTGTTGAGTCGAGAAAATGTGCATGTAGTCGCGTAAGTGGTGTTGGGTATCGTATGTTATGTTCAGGCTGGGGGCGCCAGTGCGGCCTCTTCGGCGTCGCGTGGTGATTTTTCTTCTTGTTTGGGCAACAGCGTGCTCTCGTCGTCGTTGGTGGGGAATCCGTGGTCGGCTGCAAGCTCGTACTTCCAGTCCGGATCGCCGAGTTCGTCGAGAGCTTCTTCTTGATCGCGGAAAAGTACGTGTTGGCCTTCTCCATCTTTTTCGCCTGCTTCCCAGGTGACTCCAAATGCGCGCTCGATGCGTGATAGCTCTGCGTCGTATTTCTCAAGCATGGCCTCGCTCAGCTCTGGAGTCCAAGTGCTCGAATGCTCGGCGCCGTTGAGTAGCCGCATCTTTACGTGTGGTTTGAGGGCCGAGAAGGGAACCTCGGACTCCTCAAGCACACGCCAGGCGCGCTTGAAGTCGTCTGTGTAAGCCATGTGCTCGATGAACCAGTAGTCTCCTCGCCACCGCGTGTTCCATCGCCACGCACGTTTCCCATGGTTTATCTCGCTCTCCAGATTCCTCGGATGAGCGCGGAGGCTGTTCTGTTTCCAAAGCAGCCACTCCTGCCACACGGCTTCGCTCGCTTTGCAACGGCCGAGGACCGCAACCCAGCCGTGCAGATATGCCCAATCGCTTCTGTCAAGGAACGCACCGAGATGGAACTGCTTCTCGGGAGGGAGATGCTTGCAATCGTCGAACCCCGTCAAGACTTGCAACAGATCCGATCTTCGCCATCGGCCGTTTCGTATTTCACCCAGGCCTCGTTGCCCAATGGAGCATTTGGCAATCACGCTACGGAAGACATTGTTGGTCATCATGCCGTCACCGCGATCTTTCATGAGCTTCAGGTACCTCTTCATCCCATCCACACTTCGCGCTCGTGCAGCGAACTTCAAGCCGACTATGAGCAGTTGAGGCTTTGGCTCGAAACCGGCGAACCGTAACCGAGCCACTATAGCCCTGCTGGTTGCAAGTACCTCGGCGTCTGTGACAGTATTGCGGCATCGATATAAAGCACGCAGGATACACATGTCCAAGGCCGCAAAATGCTCCGCGTGCTTGTGGTTCATCATGACAACAGCGGCGACTCGAAGAAGATCCTTGGGGTGCTGGACTCGGAGGAGTTGCGCGCGGAGTGCAGCCCGAATATCTTTTTCGTGATGCGCATGCTGCATAATTTTCCGAAATGCCGCCTGAGAGATGGGCCCTGCAAGCGCTTCCGGCAACCGCGGCGGCTTGCTCTTGCCAGCAACGTGCAATCCATTGTTCGGCGGCGGGTTGGGCGATGCCTTTACGAGGTGCTTCAATACTGCGGTACGCCTGTCCCGTAGTTTGACTAGGTCCTCGAAGGCGAGCAGCCCTTCCCGGATCTCATTCACTGGGATGTTGGTCTTCCACCGGTCGATGGCGTCTGCAATGGAGTCCACCGAAGCATTGCTGCCCGTCTTGTAGCCTTCTCCTTCTCCTGTGTTGTGCAAGACGAGTCCGGCATTTTCGTCGTGCCGCAGAGCTACTACTTGCAAGCTTCGCCTGGTGCTATGTTGTAATCGTCGTCTCGTCGTCAGGCTGGCCCGATGGCGACAGAAGAGGCAGACCGTACTCCATGGGCGGACTGCCATCTGCTTCAAGGCATTGGCGCAAATGGTTGTGGAGGTGTGTCGTTGAGTCGGCACATGGCGGCATGGATTGGATGAGATGTGCAGACAGCGGCATTTGCAGTGCAGTCGAGCCGTGAAGCCAATTTAGGGTTAGGGTTTTGATTTAAGGTGGATTTAGAATACTCCCGTCTCACTCGAATTCTCTGTCCGTGCCTTCTGCGATCAAGGTGTGTCACAGAAGACTGCACATGATTCTGCAAGCATTCGACAACATTCATTCAAATTTGCCAAATTCGATCCCCGTTTGACAATCATACAGAAAGACTATATCAGGCCTTATCCTACTAAGAGCGTACCATCGTTACATCCAACATGGCCGAATCGACATCAAGTCCCGCCGCTGGCATCCAGCCGCCACACACTTTTGTCGAAAACGAAGGTTACATAAACACCACTCAAAACGAGACTGCAAAGGACGATGCCGGCAACGACATTGCACCGGACGAGGAGTACGACCAAGATGAAGACTACGACGATCTTTTCGAGCCCTCGGACGACGAACTATCAGACACAGATCTCGGGGCTTCCAACTCGTCTGACTTCACCAAGACATTCAACCGCACACGCAAGATGAACGATTCGTCGATACCGGAGACGCAGAAACCCAAAGCCAACCCTCAGCTCAACACCCGATCCGCCGTCGACGACCACGTCAAGTCCCTCTCCGCCCACACGGCAAAACTGAAGCTGACCCGCCTCGAAGCCGGTCTGGGAGGCAAAGCCCAAGGTGGCGCTGAGAAGAGCGATCGCGCGACCAGCGAGCAAGTCCTGGATCCTCGAACTCGCATGCTGCTGCTGCAGATCCTCAACCGCAACATCGTCAGCGAGATCAACGGTGTCATCTCCACTGGAAAGGAAGCCAACGTCTACCATGCCGCCACCATCCCCCAGGCCGAAGGCGAGGCACCCGTCACCACCCTTCACCGCGCCATCAAAGTCTACAAGACGAGCATCATGGTATTCAAGGATAGAGAAAAGTACGTCGCCGGCGAGTTCCGCTTCAAGCAGGGCTACAACAAGTCCTCGAACCGCGCCATGGTCAAGGTCTGGGCCGAGAAGGAATTCCGCAACCTGCGCCGCATCCACGCCGCCGGAATCCCCTGCCCGGAACCCGTCTACCTCAAAGCCCACGTGCTCGTCATGAGCTTCCTCGGAAACAACAAGGGCTGGCCCGCGCCTCGCCTGCGCGACTTCGAGTTCGAAGCCGAGACCCAGGAGGAGGTTGCCGCCAAGTGGCGCGACGTCTACATCACGCTGCTCAGCTACATGCGCATCCTGTACCAGACTTGCCGCCTTGTGCACGCCGATCTGAGCGAGTATAACCTGCTCTACCACCAGGGCCAGCTGATCATGATCGACGTCAGCCAGAGTGTCGAGCACGACCATCCGCGGTCGCTCGAGTTCTTGCGCATGGATGTCAAGAACGTCAGCGACTTCTTCAAGCGCAAGAACGTGCACGCGCTGGCCGAGCGCGCGGTCTTTGGTTTCGTCACGGCCGGTGGCGGAAGCAAGGACATGGATGGCATGAAGGAGGCTGTCGAGAAGCTGTTCGAGTTGAGGGAGCAGCAGAGCGGCGGCGATGCCGAGGGTGCTGATGAGCGCGAGGCTGCCGCTGAGATGGACGACACTGTTTTCAGACAGCAGTACATCCCGCAGACGCTCGAGCAGGTCTACGACATTGAGCGCGATGTTGAGAAGATGAAGCTCGGCGAGGGCGATTCGTTGGTTTACAAGGACTTGCTGGCGCAGAGCGGACCTAGAGATTTTGCTGCGAATGGCGAGGAGGGTGAGACCAGCGGGTCAACTGACGAGGATGGCGAAGAGGAAGAAGACGACAGCGAGGTCGAAGTCGACGAGAATGGCGAGCCCACTCGTAGGCGGAAGTGGGACGAGAATGCAAGGCCCAGAGGCAAGCGTTTCGAAGACAAGGACGAGAAGAAGGCTCACAAGGTGCTGGTCAAGGAGGAGAAGCGCGAGCAGAGGGCGACGAAGATGCCCAAGCACCTCAAGAAGAAACTCATCAGCCAGAAGGGCAGGAGTAAGAAGTAAGGAGGTTCGTTCGTTATGTGATTTAGCGTAAATATTTGGCTTGAGACCATGCATGCATGTATTGACGATTGGAAGTCATGAAAGACAACCTTTTCTTTTGTCGTCGAGGAGTTTTCCAACGCCGTTAGGACTGTGTTCGTATTAGGCAATGTCCCACTTGATTTGCCCGAATGTTTTACTACAAGGCCGCCTTGAGAACAGCTGGAAACGAGTACCATGGCTTAGGATATTTACTTTCCAGTACGAGACCACCCAGTGTCATCTACACCCTCTCAGTGGCTTAGGGGACCATTTTATCCTGCAATGTATCGGATACCACCGCATGCGTGAACCGTGAACCACACCCGGTGAAGAAGTGACTTATTGGGTGCACGCTCTCAGTGGCAGCAAATGATGCTTCATGCAGACAAGGCATCAGATACTACCAAAAGCAGCTACAGCAATCTATCAGACTAAGGCCGCGATGTAGTATTCACGACGACTGTCAAGACCATCACATCAGGGGCCCTCAATCATTAGTTGCAATGCGGAAAAGAAGACGGAGAGATAAAGTTTCATGATTAACTCTCGCGAACATTACGTACACGCGCAGCAGCACATATGCACTGCAAGCTCTCACTCCCCAACACTCTTAAGTCGTCATAATTTTCTCAAAGCAACAATGTACGAGCTTAGAAGAGGTAGCCAAGAGTGTACCTGTAAATGGGGCTGGGACCGAGGCCGTTGGCCTTCTCGTAGGCCTCCTTTGCGATCCACTCGGCCTCGTCGGCGTCGACGACGGCCTTGCCGGTCCACAGGTCGGCTTCTTCGGGCTTGACTTGCTTGGTCTTCTTTACGATCTTGTAGCCGACGATCATGATGAGGTAGAGAGGGATGCCCTGTGATGATTGTTAACAATTGTTCGCTGTGTGGAGGTCTCTGAACATCAATAGCGAGAAAGGCAGGGTAACTTACGAGGTAGCCAGTGATGAAGTTCTTGTAGTCGAAGCCGCCAATGAAGACGTCGAAGTTCTTGGTCAGAGCAACGAGACAGCAGAATGCGAGAGCGCAGTAGCTGCCCCACAGACCGAAGGGCGATTTGTAACGCATGCTGGCCTCGTCGACACCCTGGGCGCGGCGAGCTTTCACGAAGTAGATGTGGGCTACCAGGATGGAGATCCAGGTCAGGAGACCGAAGATGGACACCAGGTTGACGAAGTAGCCGAAGACGACCTTTGCGGAGCTGGCGACGTTCATGAAGGCCAGGCAGCCGAAAGAGGCGGAGAAGAAGAGGGCCGCGACGGGGACGCCGGACTTGTTGGTTTTGGCGAAGAATTGCGGGGCGTAGCCCTTCAGAGCCTGACCGTGGAGGGTACGGCTGGCGATGTAGAGATCGGAGTTGGCGGCGGAGAAGACGAAAATCAGGATGCAGGCGTTGAAGATGCTGGCCAGGTACTGGATGCCGGCTTCGTTGATGGCAACGACGAAAGGCGAGGCGGTGGCAGCGCTCTTGTTTCCTTCTTTGCCGCCCTTAGTTGCCAACATGAGCTCGGGGCTGTCGTAAGGAACGCACATTCCGAGGAGGAGGACGGAGAAGACGTAGAAGACGAGGATACGCCAGAAAGTCAACTTGATGGCACGGGGGACGTTGCGGCGAGGGTTCTCAGCCTCGCCTACGGTCACACCGATCAGCTCAGTTCCGAGGAAGGCGAACACGGCGGTAACCATGCTGGACCAGACGGCAAGGAATCGTCCGCCGGCGCCTGCTGCTGCATATGTCTTGAAGGCGCCAGGGGATTCCCAGTACTTGAAACCGGTGCTAGCATGTCCGGGAACACCACCGCTGGTGATGATGATCATAAGGATGAGCAGACCAAGAATGATAACCACTTTGATCGACGACAGGTAGAATTCAAACTCTCCAAAGAACTTGATGCCAAAGTAGTTGATCGCACAGATGACAACCAGGAAGATGGCGATCCAGACTCCGGGATTGACCTTGTCTGCAGGTAGCCAGTATTGGATGACCAGGGCGGCTGCCGTCAGCTGATTAGGCGTGATGATGATATATTTGAACCAGTAGGTGTAACCAAGAGCAAAGCCCAATGCAGGGTCGACGAAGCGACCGGCGTAGGTGGAGAAACCGCCGGCAGCGGGCAGCCAGGTTGCCATCTCACCCAGGGAGCACATGACGACGTAGACGAGGAAACCGATCATAGAGTAGGCGATGAGGATAGAGGCCGGTCCGGCTTTTGCGAGGGCAGAACCAGTGCCGATGATCAGACCGGTGCCTTGAGCATGTTAGCTGGGTCGATTGACACAAGGGGCCTTATTTCAACATACCGACAGCGCCACCGATGGCAATCATACTGATTTGACGAGCCTTAAGGCCACGGTGCAGACTCTCATCCTTGTGGTCCGGGTCTGTGTAGATTTGGATATCGCGGGCATCTGCTGAGATTTCGTGTTCCTTTTGGAAACCATACTCGCTTTTGCCGTGGTCTGGTGGGGTAACATCCCACTCGCGACCGGTTGCGTGAGCCATGTTTGTTGTGATGGCCGAGCAAGATGTTGGGAAAGGTTGGTGGATCGTTGGCCTGAGTGATCGAATGCGGCGTGTCTTTGTACGCAGCGATATCGATACTCTGCAAAGCACAACCCAGTGACAAAAACAGAGGGGTCGGTCGGGTGAAGATCAACTATAGCAGAGCAAGGCAAAGTCGAGAAGGCAGCGGCGGCGATCACAAAAGTTATATACGACGCCGCCACGAACCGACGACCTGCCCGAAGCAAGTGGTATCGGCGAACCCGTGACATATCTTGCTGCATCGAGACGGCCGGCCGTGTAAGCGACCTTCAATCTTCACCTCTCAGGCACCCCTACCGGTGTCTTGACGGCGAGGAATAGCGACATCAGCCAATGGAACCTCGGCGCCGCGCACCAGCAACAGGACGGCAGAAAGCGTGGCGCGTGCTTGCACTCCGCCCCGGACGCACAGCAGCAGTGCAAGTCGACTCGGTATCAGCTTGGTAGGTCTTGGCGGCGGCTTGGCCTGATAGGCGTGCATAGACGATGGTAACAGTGTGCTGGTGAAGGGCGGGGGAGAAATGTTCCAGAGGCGTCGGCGAGCGTGCTCCTTCAGGCGGGTGAGGTTCGAGAGGGACGGACAGGTCCGTGATTGTGTTGCATTCGAGCGCGGGCCGATCGAGCATATCAAAGGGAAAAGCGGATTCCCTGCGTTTTCGTTTGCACATAGAAATCGCTTAAACGGTGCTAGTTCTGGGGTTGTTCCAGGCCTTGCTATTGATGGTGCAGTTGCTGATGGCGGGGAGCATCAGAGGTCGCATGGCGTGCATTCCGTGCATTCTGTTAGCCAAACGGCATTGTCACTACTTTTCCGCCTGCTAGATATACATCTGCGTGGCAAATCGCGTGGTTTGCATGGAAGAGCAGGCATGTATGCCCAGACGTCAAGGCTTCGGTTAATATCAGACAGAGTTTGGTGTTGGTTCAAGAAGCGCAAAGCTAGTCTGCACAACTCTTGACTTGCATCTTCTTTCCTCTTGGGACTTGGGAGCCCTTGGTCGTCGAATGCTCGGCGGCCGCTGAATGGGCAGGTGTATGCGGAGTATATCTCTTGGGTGTACGACATCAGCGCGATTAATCATACTCGTCCAATGTCCTGATGGCTTTGTTATCGGGGACTTTTGTACTTCGCTTCTTTTGCTTTTGCGAAGGATCGTGGGCGTTCTGTGGCGCTGTTACTTGCATAGCGTTGTCTTGTGCCGAAAGATTGGATTCGGCATAGTGGTATGCCGACGAGAAAAGGCTTCCGGTCGTACTTTCACGCATACCTTCAAGATGCTGACACCTTTTGCAGGTAAGATGAATACCGATTAGTGGAGCCGTTAGATGTCGCACAAGATTGGCGAGTGAGGTGCCTGCACACCCATAAACTACTACTTACCAGGTGATGCTGGTAGTACTTGCCGGCAGTAGTAGCTGCCTCATCAACCCCTGCCATTGCTGCGGTCTCTCACCTTGGCCTTTGGCTTGGACACTTGATATACATGGACACAGCCTCCACAAAGACAAAATGCCTCATGCTCAGTCAACGATGCAGTACATGTATACACACGACTCAGCCTTCAATACTGCCTTGGCTAACCATCGCTGATCCGGCATCCTCCAATCACTGGTGCTTCAATAATTCCAAGTCCAATACCATCCATGTCTAGCATGGGCAACCGAACAATCGAACATCCGAACGATCACGACACCGCAAATTCAAAGTCAATCTTACTCTCCACCCAAAAGAAGCCATAACAGATACTCAAGCCGCAAGAAAGACATACCGACAAAGTAAGTCTCACTTCCGAAGAACTAATGACACATTCCTCCGCATATATTACCCTATACCCCAGGTCGAATTACTTCACATGCTTCATTGTTCCACTCTTGTGGTCTTCGACTCCTCTTTCAGCCTCTTCTCCTCGCGACTATTACCTTATACCCCAAGATCTGGACTCCACAGAGACACCAGACCCCAGAGTTCTTGCTTGGATGGTGTCCGGGGGATTGGCAGTGGTACAGTAGTCTGTTTTTCGTGCATCGTTGCAATTGGCAATCCAGGCGATCCGAGGTACTCCTTGCTTTTGCGTAGCGTGGTTAGTGGATTTCGTAATATGCACTCTTCTTGCCAGGTCCGATCACGAGGATCGTTTCGGTGCCGAGACGTCCACATGAGCGGATGATGATGTGTCTAGGCGTTCGTTAACAAGGTCCATTCCCCTAGTACGTACAACAAGACCTCGAATGATACACCCTTACAACCACAATCACATCCCATTCGCCCACCCCGCCAACTTCTGCATCAACTCCTCCCCATAAACCGGCTGCACATCCCTCCCCTGCGGATCCAAATTCCCCAAATACCCCGTGATATCCCTCCCATCAAACTCCCTCATATCGAACCCATTCCCCATGAAAGCAAACCGATTGACATCCCACCTCTCAATCTCGTAATCCTCATACCGCGGCCTCTCCAACAAATGCAAGAAATGCAAGCGCGACCCAGGATAAACCACAGCCTGTCCTCCCTCCTCCACACTCCCGTCGGCGCCCTGCTTGAACCAACTCCGGCACGAAGAAGTCCAAGCCGTGCGCTTGAGGAACAAGTCGGCGTGTTGGCGGAAGTCTTGCGCGGCGCTGGTTAGGGGCGTGAGGGATTTGAGGTTCTCGGTTTGCGCTTTTGTTATCACGTCGAGCATGTAGGTCGTCCAGTGTTCGATCAGCGGCATGAAGGAGCCGTGGCCTAGGGGGCCGTAAGGGCCACAAAAGGTGAAATGGTTCTGGAACGTAGGTATTCCGATCGAGAGGTAGGAGGTCAGGTTGTTGGGGCCGGCCCAGAAGTCGCGGAGGTCGGTGCCGGCGCCGTTGATGATGGGGAAGCGTGGCACCCAGGTTGTGTCGAAGCCGGTTGCGCAGATGATGGCGTCGACTTCGTGAGGGGTGCCGCTTTGGTCGATGAAGCCGGTTTCCGTTAGGCGGTTGACGGGCTCGGTGTAGACTGTTGTGTTCTCTGAGACGAGGGCTTCTAGGTAGCCGGGCGCCGGAGTAGGGCGTCTGCAGCCTGGGTTGAAGCTGCGCGGGATGATGGCGTTGCAGAGTCGCTCGTCGTTGTTCAGCGTGCGGCGCATCTGGTTTTCGGCCGCCTCGCGAGCGGCTTCTGCCTCGGGCGAGCCTTTGATAATAAATTTGAACCTCTGGTTGAGTTCGTTCTCCATCTGCTTGCGGTATTCGAGGTACTTGTCCGGGTTCTCCTCGAGGTAGCGCTTCTGCTCGTCGGTGTACTCGAAGTTGCCGCCGTTCTTGCCGGCCCAGGTCTGCGCGAAGCCAGGCGTGATCCAGATGGGGCTTCGGATCCAGTGGTAGAGATGTGAAACTTTCTTCTGGATGTTCGCGACGATTTGCACGCCACTGCTGCCGGCGCCGATGACTGCTACGCGTTTGCCTTCGAGTGGGTAGCCCTCCTCGTAGGCGGCGGAATGCATTAGCTTGCCCTTGTAGTCTTTGATTCCGGGGATGTCGGGCCACTTGAAGTTGTTCAGGACGCCGCCTGCGTTGATGAAGAACTCGGCTTCGTCGTCGATCACATTATCGGTGGTCAGATCGCGGACTTTGAGCTTCCAGACGGCTTTCGAAGGATCCCACTGTGCATGCTCGATCTTGTGCTTGAGTTTCACGTACTTGTTGATGAAGTCGTGCTCCTCGTAGATGCCTTTGAGGTATTCGAAAATCTCTGGTGAATACGAGTAGAAGTGCTGCCAGGTCTTGATCTTCCAGGTGAATTGATAGTTGACGCTTGGGATCTGTGGAAATCAGTAATCGTCGGACGGAGGTAAGTGGCAGAGGCTCATACATCACAGGCACAACCTGGATACCTGTTCTCCAACCACGTGCCTCCAATATCGTGATTCTTCTCGTACACGGTGACATCCAGGTTTTGCATTCGCTCTTCGGTTTTCTTGAGGAAGTTGACCGTGGATGCACCGGCTCCCATGAGGACTACTCGCAGTTTCCGTTTGGTGCCAAAGGGTTCCTCACGGATGCGGTAGCCGGAAGCGTCGACTTCTGGAATGTGCAGGCCGTCTCGTTCTGCGATGTTTAGATCCGGGTCGGCGACATGGCTGCGAGCCATGGCCGAGCTGCTGTCTGGGCCGTCTTGTTTCATCACCATTTTGTGAGCCGAATTGGATCTGTTGTGTCGGTCGTTCGATGGTTGTAGTTTACACAACAAGAGTGTTTCAACTCTATTGTTATGGTTATATTGCTTGCGTACTGTAATACTTCGGCCAAATGCTATAGCCTCGGGACGTTGAGTGGCATTGCGGGCACTCACCCCACTTGCTGCCAAAATCATCAGAGGAGCTGTTGGAGCTGTGGAAGTCTCATTGGTAGGAGGCTAGCAGGTGCAAGCATTGTTGACCGGTGCTTAGAGGTGCGTTAGGTTATGGGTCTCAACATGCTTCGCTGTCGTGTGGATTAGAGTAGGTGATAACGTAAGCTGTCGGCTGTTGTGCATCTGCTTAATCATGTTCCGAGGACCCGATGGATCTCCCGACCGTGACAGTGGACCTAACGAGTGGAAAATGGCGTTTTGTCCGGTTAATAATGTACAGGTTTCCGGATATAGTCGCGCACGAGGCTGAAGATCTGACTGCGACATGCTGCAGACTCGCTAGACTGACTACATGCGTTTTCTTCCTCCTGGAAGTCAAGAGGGCGGAGCGATTACTGTCGCACGCTCTCCCTGCCCTAGAACATGTCAGCCTGCCTATTTGGTGGAACCACCGTTTCGAGTGACGAGCTGGCGCCGCTGACAAGAGGCGCAATAGCCGCATGAATCCTTCGAAACGCATTATTCTGTAGCGAGGCGAAATGCTAGGTTATTGACTGGCGTTGACATTGACAGCCCGCCTCGTGCTGTGGTGCGGCTGTGGCAGCGCTGGAAACGTGGAAGACCACAATAATCACGCCGTTTCTGCAATATTAAATGATAATGGAAGTATTCCGTCGACTCGTATGTGGTGTTAAAGGGATACGGTTGGGGGGATTTTCTTACCTAGTGTTATGGGGACGATAGACCTCGACCTCTTGTAGGTCAGAGCTCTGCTTGATATATCCAAAAGTTTGACAACTCACGACACCGAAGTTGTGTTGTCAAAGCTTTCAAATATTCAGATGAATGAAAGACTGGGCGAGCACGCGAGGTACTGTACTGTAGGTACTTGGCTTCAGGGTCTTTACGGTGCACTTACGCTCCGCACGAAGACGGCCTGTCCGCAGCATGCGCACCAACAACATCTTCAGCCTCGCCGATCCCGACAATCACTCGACAGAACAGAACAGGACGGCCTCTTGGACTCTTGGATATACGTCAATTCATCCTTACCTATATAGCCAGTCTATCGCTCCCGGCCTCGACAACGAGAATCCCCCGCCTGCCCGCCACCTGAACTCTCACACTGCGCCGCCAGTCCAGCCGCATCCACGGACTAGGTACCTACCGCCGCCTCGAAGCATGAGTGAGGCTGCTATGAACGACTGAACCGCGTCACCACGTCTTCTCGCTCCCAATCTGTTCGCTACATCCTCATGCCGGTCGCGCGCATCGCCGACAACCGGCCTGCTCGCTGGACTGCCCCGTCGCGCATCGACTAAGCCAGTCCGCGACTCGGGCGATTTTGCTCTTCTGGACGATATCATGTCTTACTACCAAGGCGGTCCTTACCAACAGCCGCCTTCGTCCAATCGCTATCAAGAAATATACCATCAATACCCGCAAGACCAGAATGGAGGTAACTCGGATCAGCAGGCACCGCTGCCGCCTCCGCCGCCGCAACAGCAATATCCAGGCCAGGCCACATACAATCAGCAGCATGTCGGCGGACCGGTGCAACAGTCGCAGGGTGCATATCAGAACAACAGTGTTGGCTCTCCGCGACTGAACTCTTTCGCGCCGTCATATGCTGGCCAATACCAACAGCCCCAGACGTATAATCCTCAGAACTATGCCCAATCGCCGCCTCAGCTCCAGGGTCAAATACCGCAGTACAATCCTCAAAATTATGCAAGTATGGCGCCGGCTCCGTATCCGGCACAGTACAATCCTTCCGCATATCCTGAAGCTCCTGCTCAGGCAACAAGCGGTCCCATGGGTGATCCATATGCCTACTCTCCCAGCAACCATTCAAGTGCGACATTCCCATCTCCCCAGCAGCCTGCGTACAGACGCTCGCCTCAGCAGTCTCAATATGGGTCACCACAGCAGCATTTCAGCCCTCAGCCTCCACAGCATCAATACGGCTATCAGAGCCCGCCGCCGCCTCAACAATCTTTCGCATATGCCAATGCGGCACCCATCGCACAGCACGCTCACATTGAAATGCCTTATCACACGAACGAATGGCAGCCGCCTCCCAGGAGACAAGAATCCATTGTCCGGGCGCCTACCCGTAGTTATTTCAGTGTGTCTCCAGCGTTACCTGGCTTGTCAGAGGATCATTATGCACCCGCGCCGCCTTATCAAAATGATGACCGTCAACCACCATCGCCGCTCTATCCGACGAACTCCCACGGCTCCTCGCCTTCGCTTCCAAACTCTACTCCAGGTCCAACACCGCCCGTTCATGGAACATCTTCAAGGTCAAACACTTTGGGTAGGCATCCGTCGCAGAGGCCACTTCCTGGCATACCGCCACTCGAATCCGATGCCGATTATTTCCAACACGGACGCCAGATGAGTCGTCAGGAAGCCGAATACGTCGACCAAGACGAGCTCTACGATCAGGTTGAGGATGCCATACTCAATGCTGGTCGACCAGGCCGGAGCCCATCGATAGCGTTGACATCGCCGCCGTACGAATCCAACCGTCCACGACAGAGCTTTGGTACCGCGTCACCGCGAGACGTGGGCATTATCAACGGACATTTGTCGCCAGCTCCAAACTTCCCCCCGCCTACAGAGCAATACACAGATGATAGCGATCCAGAGGCAGCGGCTGGCTTAGAAGCAATGCGTCTGGCTGAAGAGCGCGAAGCCGAGGATGAATTTCGAAGCCAGAGCGGCAGTAGCACACAACGGCCCTTCATTGGTTACAACCATCCCTCACAACGAGTCTCTAGAAGAGACTCGGATCGAAGCCCGACATCTCGTCAAAACAGCAATCGGACAAGCGACAACGAAGATTACACTGGAGTAGATGTATCGATGTTTGGAGGCGGCTACGACGTCCACATGTCATATGGTGGCGATCCGAACCAACTGGCCGCAGGTGGAGAGCTCAATGGCGACTCATACAGCAGCCAACACAGCTCCCTGAACAGGTCCCACCGATCACAACATTCAAGCTACGACTACACCATGGATTCAATACATCCGTTTCCGCCTTTCCAAGATGCAAGAGTGGACGCAGGAGGTACCGGTGGCAACTACGAACCGCCAGCAGATGGCCGGCGAAAAAGCTACGACGAGGGCGATGAGTACGCACTTACAGAGAGTCAGATGCCTGAGAGGTTCCCCGACGAACCGCTTGATGTTTTCTTCAACTCGACATCAGCAAAGTCTCGCCCGCTTCCGCCGCCGCCGCCGGGCGAGAGCGCTTCGCTTGCTGCTGGCTATCCCTACGCGCCGACCGGCTACGACATCAATTCGCAAGGGCAGTGGGTTCCACGATCCGCTTCTTTGATCAACTACAGCAAGACCGCTCCCATTACTCAGCCACTCCGGTCCAAGACCGACGCCGAGGAACGTCGCCTGCGTCAGAACATCCGCACATCTACATACTCGACCTACGATACGACACCAACGAGCGCCAGTGCGGTCGCGCTCGACCTTCCATCGTTACCCACGAGGAGGTTTGTGCCTTCCAAACTTGGCACTCCAGACTTCAAGAAATGCGAGGAGCCTTGGGCATTAAGCGCGATACTCTCATGGCTGATAATCGTGGCCAAACCGGACCAGACGACCGAACTGAAAGACGCCCTCATCAAGGAAGCATTGGTCAACTTATTTACTAACAAAGTTCCTACGATGAACATTGCCGATGCCGAGGGTCTCAGTGATCGTGTTGCGGAGAACATGTACCAGTCTGGAGCGTTACAAGCCAACGAAGAATGGGTCAAATTGAACCACGTGCCGATGTCTGGTGTTATCTTCCAGCTATCAAAGGCTGGATGCTATTCGCCTACGCTGCACGACCATGACGTACCAGGCCGCTGCTACTCTCACCACTGTCAACGCACGCTCAAGAAGGTCAATCTTCACACACAGCCTGTGCGCGCCAACGAGACCTGGGCGGAGTTCTACAAGCTGAAGAAAGAAGACATGGAAGGACGGGATAACAAAGAGATCGAACGGCAAAATGTTCTCCACGAGGTTGTGCAAACCGAAGACTCTTACATGGAGCAGCTGAACCTCTTGCGACTGATCTACCGCGAGCCACTCGCCAAGACTGAGCCGTCAATCATCACGCCGAAGCGAAAGGAAAGGTTCCTCAAGGATGTGTTCGGCAAGCTCGAGCAGGTCAAGCAAGCGAACGAGGACCACTTGTTGCCGCAACTCAAGTATCGCCAGCACGAGCAAGGCCCATGGATCGTGGGATTCAGTGACATCTTCCGCCAATGGATCAGAATGGCTAAGACTGCATATATCGACTATGCGGGATCGTTCCCGGGAGCCAGCTTTATGGTTCGTCAAGAGATGGAACGCAACATTCACTTCGCCGCCTTCCTGGACAAAGCACGGAATGATCCCAGAGGAAAGAGGCTTGGGTGGGACACTTACCTCAAGTCTCCGATCACTCGCTTGCAGCGCTACACACTTCTCTTGCACACAGTGTTGAGGAACATGAAGACCGACAGTGAAGAGAAGACCAACCTGCAAATTGCCTACGATGAAGTCAAAGCTGTGACCTTGGAGTGCGATACGCGTGTTGCAGAGATGCAGCGTAAGGTCGACCTGACAGACTTGGGCGCCAAGCTGGTGCTCAGGCCTGGAATGCAGAACGCGGTCGAACTCAACCTGAATCACCTGGGTCGAGAGTTGGTGCACCGTGGTGACCTTCAAAGAATGGGAGGCAACCGTTTCACCTGGCTCGACAGCCACACCATATTGTTTGACCACTACCTCGTCATTGCAAAGGCAATCCGGCATCGCGTGGAGCAAGGAGGAAGTGTTGAAAAGTACGACGTGTCGAGGTTGCCCATACCAATGGACCTACTCGTCTTGGAGAGCACAACAGATCCAGCGGTGCAAAAGTCGTCATACGTCAAAGGCATTACCACCGTCAGCGCGGTGTCTAGCAGATCGGCGGCCTCTGCTGACCAATTGACGCTCGGAAGAACACAGTCCAACTCACCTGCGCCAGGCCTGCAAAACACGAATACCGGAATGTCGTCAAGCACCCTTCACACCGTCACCTCCATCGACAACGGTAAAGAGTCAGACAGGATCTTGTACCCCATAAGACTCAAGCACCTTGGGCGAGAGAGCTACACTTTGTTTGCACACACTGATCAGGCAAGGCGAGAATGGTGCACGAAGATCATTGAAGCCAAGACTAAGCACGCCAAAGCGCTCTATGCACAACATGCGGAGCCCTTCCGGCTGCAAGTCATGGCCGACTCTGCTTTCGTGTTTGACGGCTTCGCAGGGACTGGAGGCAAGACTTTAGTGATCAAGGGCACACCCATCGACCGCGCAATTCAGGAAGTCGAGCAGAGGTTTAAGGATACTGGACGACCTGGACCTATTTGCAGAGCGAGGGTGAACTGCGCGACAAGCTTTATGATGCCTCATCCTGGTACTGCGGGCAAGAAGATGGTGGCAGTGGGCACTGACTTTGGTGTCTTTGTGAGTGAGGCCGATAATCCGAGAGGCTGGACAAAAGTGAGTACTTTTTTGCTGCAACTTGAGGTATGGCGACCATTACTGACAAATTACAGGCCATCAGCATGACGCGTATTACTCAAGTCGCCGTGCTGGAAGAATTCAATCTTTTCTTGCTCATCTCGGATAAGTCTCTCATCGCCTACCACCTGGACGTCATCACTGCAGGCCCAACCAGCACCGTGGACTCCAGCCGCAAAGCACCACAAAAGCTCTCAGGCAGCCGCGATGTTGGCTTCTTCGTAGCAGGTCGCATGAAGGATCGCACGCTGGTCTTCTACAAGAAACGTGACAACCTGTCCTCGACCTTCAAGGTCCTCGAGCCGATCTACCAAAAGTCATCCGAGCGCAAACGCGCCGGCTACTTCAAGCGCGGCTCCACCGAGTTCTTCCGCGAGTTCGACGACTTCTACATCCCGACCGAATGCACCGGCATCAACCTCTTCACAAGCTCCCTCGCCGTTAGTACCGCGCGAGGCTTCGAAGTCCTCTCGCTCGAGCGCAAAGTGCCCCAGAGCGTGCCCGAGGTGCAAGGCGAGAGCGTGCAGAACATCGTCCGGCACATCAAGGACCAGCGCGCCCTCTGCATGCTGCGCCTGAGTGAGGCCGAGTTCCTGCTGTGCTACGCCAACTGCGCCGTGTACGTTAACAAGCACGGCGAAATCAGTCGCAGCGTCATCATGGAGTTTGTCGGAACGGCACAGACCGCTGCCCTTTCTGGCGCTTACCTCGTCCTCTTCGACACCGATTTCATCGAGATCCGCAATGCGCAAAACGGCCGTTTGAAGCAGATCATCGCCGGACGTGAGATCAAGTGTCTCGACGACGGCGGCGAGTACAACGCCGGACTCAACCGCCCTCCTGTCCCGGTCAGCAACGGCTCCGTGTATGGCAGCTCGGCGGCGGGCGGCCGCACGGTCAAGGCTGTGATGCAGCACCCGGAGAACGAGCGGACGCAGATCGTCGTCGAGTTGGTGTTGAATAACGAGATGAAGGAGGCATGAGTTGGATGATGTCTGGGGGGTGGAGGGATCTGATCTATGTTCTTGCTGGGGAGGTGATCTTATCCACATTTACCGATCTTGCTGGTGTGAGTTGGAGGTTTTTTTTTAGAGATGTCTCGTCTTCCTTTGCTGGGCGCTTGGGTGTTCGATACCACTGGGGTTGTCTGTTTTTGGGTAGTGGATTGGTCGGATGGGCCGGCTTTGTTACATTCTTTTCGTATGGCATTCTTTCAAATGCACAGTTGACTATCACCATCCTTCTAGGAGAATAACTTTAGAGCTTACAAGCCTCATTCGAGTATAATCGTCGTCGTCTGCTGACCAATATGTTCGGATGCCTACCCCAACCCGAACCCTAGGCACACATCGAAGGCACGATTGTCATGTATAACTGGAGACCAGCAGCCCCAAAGGATCATGAATATGTCTTTTGACGCACATAAGCAGATGTCAGTGGGATTCCGGGTCAAGATGGGCTCGTAGATCGAGAGCTCAGCCATCATTTCTGGACACCGAGAAAGTGTAGATGGAAACAGAAATGGACACAACTGACTATGACTGACATACAGACAGGTTACTCGTCCCGGGAGAAAGGCAACTGGCAGATGGTAAATGGTGGTGCTCCGCGACATCCAGCTTGGCGATGCTGTGACTCCAAACCGCCGTCCTAGACTAGTAAAGGAATTAAGGGAAGCTTCGTGGACGGCACCGTGGAATTCTTCGGCAATCCGTGCTGATGTTGAGACAAGAAGATCGTGGTTCTGTGAGAACTCGTATCAGCCCATGCGAGATCTTTCTGTCTGGATCTGTGCCATCGATTTGTTTTTGCATCCTAGCAGCCAGGAATCGGCGCCGTTTTCGGGATATGCTTGCTCGTCCAGACTGTATTGCGCGCCGAATAGATGACCAGCCTGCTTCGGGTTCTTGAAGATCATTCTGTAGCGTTCTTTGTCGCCCGACTCTCTAAGCACTCCGAGTTTGGCAACGAAGTCCTTTTCGTTGGCATAATGTTCGGTGCGCAGCACGAACCCACTCAGCATCTGCTTCTCGGAAGAAGTATCTCGTTCCCAATCGAAGCTAGGATTCCCAAACGTGAAGACGCAAAGCTTGTCCTTCAAAAGACCGGTCCGGCCGATTCCATCGGTCGCAGCGATGAGCTGATCCAGTGCGAGTCGAAGTATGAGGCAGCCCTGTGAGTGAGCAACAATTACCACATGCGTCACCTCGCTATCGTACAGAGCACTGATTAGGTGCCCGACCAGATTTGTTTGTGCAACTGTGCTGCTGGTCGTCTTCCGGATGAGGTCTCTCTGACTCCCGGCCGTTTGTGCGCCAGAAACAGTGCGTTCGCCAGCGCATTCAATCAAATCCCAGAGAATTCCATCGCCCCGATTCATAACCCCTTCGACATTTCTCCCAAACCATTTTGCCAACTTCTCGCAGCCAAGGCGTGTCCAGTGGTATTCACCCGCAACACCATTGATGAAGAGCCACCTTTCCATCTTAATCTTTCTCTTTGCATCGCCAGAAAGCTCTGTAGCCATGGCCCCAGCCTCAGCTCTGATGGACTCTGCATCTTGCATATCAGTTTCCAACTTCGTTCTCTCGCTCATCTCGAAGGTTTCGACATTTGCCGTGTCGGTCTTGTCCGTGAGTCTTTCCCAGATATAGACCACTGACAGGATGAACCTCTGGAGCTGGCAGATTGCGGCGTGTCTGTTCATCCTGCTGCTGAAGTCAAGCTCGTTGTATTGCCCGTGTCTTTTGGTCGCGTTGTCCAGCTCAGGTACGTCTTTGGATGCGTTCGAAGGACTGATCTTCGTACACTCAACTAGGTCCATGAAGAATCTAATCAAGTCGGGTACACCAGACCAGATGAGGTCAAGCGTTGCCATGTTAATGGCGTTGCTGAATACCGCGTATCTGAACAAGGGGACGTCTTTCACATAAGCCGTGAAGTTGTCCAGAATGGCTTTGCCTATATTTTTGGCAATGCTTGCGACCTGAGCGCGCTTGATTTTTCCCAGTGTGGTTGTGAGAATCTCAAGCACAGATGCAAGTCTTCCTTCAGAGATCTTGTCTGGTGCGCATTCCAAAACACTGTCTATGAGCCGTCCCTGATGATCTCCATCGGCTTCATTGAATATCTTGGTTGCTGTTTCAAGGACTTTGTTCCTGTCGGCCAGGTATTCGCCAAATAAACCAGCAGGGAACGTGGCCAACGGCCTAAATGGTCTGGTGGCCCACTCAATGAGCCCGCTCATCACTTTGGGGTGCTTTTCTGCAGAGTTTCGAGTGATTGATTAGGAGTTGATGATGCCACGAAGGCTTGGGTTTGACAAGCGTCTGGTAGGCAACAAGCGTGTTATCTTTGGAAAAGCAACGCTTGCAGCACGCTGGAAACATATGAAAAGAAGCAAGAAGATCAGGACCTACCCGTGCGATTTTATCCTCATCGATTAGATGGTGGTGTGACCAGCTTACGCTCGTTGCAGTCAACAAGCAGATCGGATCGACTGACCCATGCATTGCCCAGAAGCGAGATATATCGCCACACCAAGTAGTGGGGAGAAGTCTTGAGGAATGAGGTATGCTCAAGGATGTGAATCGCGTCTTACATGGCCTGATGCGTCGAATGATCAAATGAGTAAGCTGACTGCAGCTACTTCTTGATTGCTGGAGTGGCATTGACGACTAGGTGGGGGAAATCTTACACCCAAAACTGGTCAGATGTCTTCCGGAAGTTTGCGGTGGCATATTGTGATATCACCTTTCTTCTTGCCACAAGTGAGCTCTTCAAATGTCGATTGTGTCAATCTTGCTGCTAGAAATCCCAGATTTAGAATCGTATGACTCTTGCTTTCTGACAACGTGAGTATGTGTCTCAAATAATCAACAGTGATCCGACTGACGGTTGGTGTCTTGCAATGCGTGACCTGGATCGCATATCGACGGTGATCGAAAGGTGGCGTCTTTTGTTGGGCTTTCAGCTTTTTCTAATGGCAATCTTCTGGCAGACCATTTTAGGAACCTGTATTTGCCTTTTTAGGTGACGGAAATCGACTCCGTCCGCTCTGCTATACACAAGCACTGAACCAGGCGATTAGTACTAGAGTGGGTGACGATCTGGGAATCCCGGCTGTTGTATGTTCTTGCCTTTTCCTGGTTGGTGGGTTCTTTCCAACAGTCCTTGTGTAAACGCTCATATACACAAGCTCTGAACCAGGCGATTAGTACTAGAGTGGGTGAGCATCTGTGAATCCCGCCTGTTGTATGTTCTTGCCTTTTCCTGGTTGGTGGTTTCTTTCCAACAGTCCTTTTGTAAACGCTCTCTCTTCTTTGAACAGATAGTCTCAGATTCTCAAAATGTAAGAAACCAGGTGGTGAGAGGGAATAATATTTTGCACTTCTCCGTCAACACCGACGACGACGGTGAGACTCACTGACCAACCAATCAATTCCACCAAAAACTGACACTATAACTCGTCGTCAACGACTCGATGTAATGCCACCACCCAGCCGGAATGTAAAGGCACTCGCCCGGACCAACAATCGCCTCTCTGTACTCTTTCCACTCCCCAAACCGCGGAAACAAATCTCCGTCCTCAACAACCACGTTCCCCTCAACTCCAGGATCGAACTTGATCTCCACCATCGAAGTATTCGACTCATTGATCCCATTCTCATCCACGCCGCGCGGATACACGCTCTCCGTCGCTTCGGGTGGGTATAGACGCACGTACTTGTACCCCAAAACCTGGCAGAAGATGTTGTGGTAAGGATCCGTGTGCAGAGGTGTTCGGGTCCCTCTAGGTCCGAGCCAGACATTCCGCTGCGGCTCGTCGACAGGCGGCACGGGAGGGAGGTCGAGTCTGGAGGTGGGCGTTGTTTCGGGGGGAGCTGAGAAGCAGTAGTCTGGCGTGTGGATCTCGCGCTGCAGAGCTGGGATTTGGTGGAAGAGGTTGTGTTGGCCTAGGTAGCCGATTTCTTTGGGCTGGGGTGGGAGGACGTATTCGTTCATGAATTGCCGGAAGGGCATGATTTCCTGTCGCCAGTCGGCGTGCGTGTATGTCTCTCCTATTTCGATTGGGACGCAGCGGCGGCCGCCTAAGGTTAGGCGGAGGAGGTGGGCTGGGTCTTGCCAGGTCGTCATTGCTGGCCAGTCGGTGATGATGTCTGTGAGTAGGAGGGGTGTTGTGTGCTTGTCTAGGTGGAGCTGGAAGGCTTCTAAGCTGGGTTCGGAGGCTCTTGGGACCATGTTATTTGACTGCAAGGTCTTTGATTGTTCCACGTTGAAAGAGGTCGGTGTTGAATCGTTCACGTTCAGTTCTCCGACAAATGGCTCGAGATTTGCAAAGACCGCTTCATACAGCTCTCCTCTGAAGGTGCCCCCGGAGACGATCAATCCAAGATCCAGTATTCGGACTACATGGGACATCCAGTCGTCATCGTCAGATGTCTTTCCGGTGCCAGGTGAGCGTCGCACAGCAGCGTCGCACAGCAACTCCGCCGCTCGCCACAGACTGGCATCCTCGTACAGTCGCAACCAGCACCGTTGAACGTCCCGGTACGGCTGATACTGGATATGGTCTTTTGCTAGTTGGAGA
Source organism: Cladosporium phlei (assembly GCA_003614995.1). NCBI lineage: Eukaryota > Fungi > Ascomycota > Dothideomycetes > Cladosporiales > Cladosporiaceae > Cladosporium > Cladosporium phlei. The sequence continues at coordinate 167,441 of QZFA01000017.1, forward strand.
GCTTCGAGGGGTCTAGTGGGCAGTATCGATAATGCAGCTTTGCCACAAGCGTGAATCGCATCATTGTTTTCTTCCGAGTCCTGGAGCTCTTTGCGTATTCCGCTTGCAACATATTCCAGGGCTGCAGATTCGTGGTTCTTAAGCATCGACACATGCTTCTCTGCGATGTATCCGTCGCCATAAGGTGTTGTTGAGTGAGTTTGTTGCGACATTCGTGGGAATCAAGAAAGTCTGACGTTCGTCGAGTTTTGAGGTCGGCAAGAGGTTTCAGATCGACCGATTTCTTGGCAACAAAGTGAGGTGTAATTTTCTATACATAGACGCGAATAGAGGGCATCGAAAAAATATGTAGCATGTTTGGTATGCTGAATGGAATCGATGCAAGAACGCTCATATGCAATACGACGAAGAAGCTTACAGCTCCTCTTTGAAATACTCCTCCTCACTTCCCTCCTGGCCGCCATCAGCCCCATCACCATCAGGCGAATTGCCATCTTGCTTGCCCTGACCAGATGTCTCACTCTCTCCCTTGCCCTTGTTCTTCTTCTGGCTTTTCCCAGCATCACTCTCATCTTCGCCCACTATACCGCGATACTCTCTGCCCCGCGGCGTGTCGACCACGACCACCTTCCACTTCTCCCCTTTGGCCATCGCCTCGACGTCCTTCTTCAGCTTCTCCAAGTTCTCAATAGCCCTCGAGCCGTCCAAGCCCAACTTCTTGAGTTCTTCCTTCGAAAGAAATTTCCCTCCAGAATTCGCGATCGTGTCGATGTACTTGTCCTTGCCACCAACGATACCCGACTTCTCGATCTTGACGCCTTCCGGCACGATAGCGTGGCCGCCCACGATGATGTCGCCTACGATTTGCACTGGCAGCTCGTCGTCGGAAGCATCGCCCGCCATGCCGAAAGCGGCTGCGGCGTCGGGGTTTGCCTCCCAGATCTGCGCTTCTTGAGCGGCGGACTTGTACGCTTTCTGCTCGTGGACGTAGGTCTCGGCTTCTTCGGGTCGCAGAATTGGAGTGCAGGATATGCTGTTCGCGGCGTCTTTTTGAGGCGGCTGGAATGCGACGTCGTTACAGAGGCGTGGTGTGTGCAGGACCATGAGGTAGGCGCATGTTGAGGTCTCTTTGATCAGGACGATGCGGTCGGCGCCAATTGAAGGATTGCAGTGGTACTAAGTGGTTCAGCCTGTTAGCATGTGTGCTGGGATGATTTTGGAGTGACATCCGACATACCTGAACCTCAATCTTCCTCTCCTTCCCAGTCAAATCGCACTCTGTTCCACCATACCATTCCGACTTCAAATATCTGTTCTCTCCACGTGTGACCAGCTCGCCATGCCCGCCAGTCTTTCTCCTAGCATGTTCGCTGACCTCTAGAGCACCCTCTCCCTCCCATTTCTCTTCGCTATCCCCGTTCCCATCCTGACCCTGTTTCTTCTCCTCGTATCGTCCAAGAAGGAAGCCCTGCGCATTTGGATCTTCCACGGGTGGGTACACGGGGATGCCTCGTGAAGGAGCAAGCTGGTGGAATTGCTTGACTTCGTCATTGTAACAGAAGCGATAGCTCCACCAGCCGGACATGTAGTAAATGCAATTCCCTTGCATCCCGGCCAGAAGCTCCCATCCGCGGTCGTTTGCGCGCGCCAGCTCCTTCTCTTGCTCGGCTTTGGAAGCTGGATCGCTCTCTCGAGGCTGCTCAATCGGCTTCTCCACTTGAGGTATTGAACATAGGTATCGCTGGTTGTGGTGGTGCATCAACTCGTACTCCAGCTTCTCTTCCTTTGCCGCTTCATCGTGGTGGTTGTCGCTGCTATCGCCGCTATGTGTCTGCCCAGTGTATTGGTCGATGTCGGAATGCTTTCCGGTATTTGATTGCTTGTTGTTCTGCTGCAGCTGCAGTTGTGCTTGTTCTTCCGAGATGTAGTCTTCCGAGAAGTGTACTTCGAACTGTGGGAAGGCGAGTATGTCGTCGTGGACGCTGAAAGCATGTTGCGATGCGAGGACGAGCGCGGGTCGCAAGAGCGCTGGGAGTGCCCAAAAGTGTTTCATTGTGGTGCGCGTCGGTTACGCTTGGTATGTCAACTGTTCAACCTGGTTGATGTCATGGAGGGTTTAAATCCATGTTTCGTGTTTGGACTGGCCAGCTGTTGTCGGCCTCGGCTCCTGCCTCATTCGCCGATTGACGCGCGGGCTGAAGAGAGGCGTTCACACTCACTCCGTAACAATCGCTTGCACAAAAACAATCACAACAATCGTATTCTCACCTAGCATCTTGGATGACATTACAACTACGTGGCCATTGCCCTGGATGCTAGATTTGCGTGACGACAGGAAATTGAGGATCTGGTCGGCTATCCTTAGAACCACACTGTGCGATTCTAGGCGAGCTACTGGACATAAGACTGTACGATAGCTTGGAAAGCTTGAAACTGCCATTGTTGTCATACTGGAGACCACAGTGTCGCTCAGTCTGGCTGCCCACGCGCAAGCTTTGAGCCTTCGGCGACTATTCCTACGGTTGCCAAAAGCCCTTGCGTCAACGCCGGTAACGACTGTTTCCCAGGCACGGTCCGCCAACAATACGCAAACTGCTCGTAGACAACATAATCCAGAGCTTGTGATGCGCCGAGGCCGTCTCGAGTCTGGCGCGCAAAAGGCATTGATGTCGAATGCTAGCTCGCTGTGGCGCCCGGTGGACCTGTATTGGGAAGGTGTCAAGCTCCCACTTGGCACTCAGTGGTTGCATGGTTTGTTAGTTTGCTCACAGTACCTAGTGCTTTATCAATTGGCTGAGAGTAGAGTAAAGCAGTCATCATCGCCGCGTCAACCTGCCCTTCCCTTGAAAGTCCTTTTCATGCATGGTGTGGTGGTATCTTTTGCCTTGCCTGCCCTCGCTCCTGACGCCAAAAAACCAAGCAAAAAACACAGTCCGATCGTTAATCTCACTCATCAGTCATACCGGTCGTTCAGAACTCCATGCTGTCCTGTGCGCTCCTGCGCAGCTTGCGGAAATAAACCTTCTTGTCAGCTTCGCTTCCCCAACGGAGCTTGGTCGCCTCCGGGTGAACGACAGCGCGCGGATCGAATTTCGGCTCGAGGTCTTCAATCGCTGCGACGATGCCTCGCAGGTGGCTGCCGATCTCATCGGGCTTGGCGGGGAAGTAGCAGAGCGCACCGGTGCTGGCGCTGACGCGGTGGTGGAAGATGGGTGTCTCGACGTAAACGCGCGGCCAGGCGTCGGGGAAGTTGGGCGGCACTGTGAAGGAGATGTTGAAGACGCCGCCGTCGAGGTTGGTGGAGCTTTGGCCGAAGAGAGTGAGGCGCCAGGCGAACGGGTTGTTTTTGTCCGCAAGTGAGAGCTCGAGACGGCTGCCGCTGTAGGAGGTCTGGTTGTAGTGGTGCTCCAGCTGTCTGAACTGGAAGGCGAGCTGTGTGGCGAGCTGGCTCTCGGCCTCGACTTGCTTGGCACCTAGCTCAGTCCATGTCGTGCATTCGTTGGATAGGGCATCGCGGATAGAACGGAGTCGAGTCAGGAGGCTGGCATAGGCAAATTTGCCCGCCATGCAGTTTCCTGGCATCTCGAAGCGCGACAGAATGAATCTGGTGCCGTCTTTCTGTTCTGGGATGGCCTTTTGGATGGCCAGGACGTAGGAGTCGTAGTACCAGAGGAAGCGACGTTTCAGCAGATCGGTGAAGGGGTCCCAAGGAGACGGGTTGAGGCTGTTGTAGGTGGCCATGGCGTCGTATTCGTGGATAGATACTTCAGTGTCAGGAGTGTCGTCGTCCTCGTCGTCCTCATCATTTCCGTCCTCGCTGTCGTGGCTGGCATAGCTCACGTTCTTGCCCATTGTCTTCAATTGCATTTTCAGGGCTTGTTGGATGGCTGCTGCTCCTGGCCCCTCCGCCGGTTCAGGAGGAGTGGCGGATTTGGGCGGGGCGATCTTCAAGATCTTCTCCATCCGCTCGATGACTGCGATTCTGAGACTCTCGTGCCTCACCTTGCGCGCGTAAGCTGCAGGTTCAGGATCCGTGATCTTTCCATCCTCCTCGCCAGGTTCGTTCTCCCATGGGTTTGGGCTCATCAGACTCTGAATGCTGAGCAAAACACTCTCGAGGCCCTGAGCAGAGCTCCACCCCTCGCCCTTCTCGCCAGGCCACGTACCGAGGATGCTCAGGCAGACTTTGCCTTGGGCGTAGATGTTGGGGTTGAAGCGAGTCTGGCCGCCATTTGTCGTGACGCACACCACAGTGGGCGATTTGATGGGATATTCTTTGGGAAATTTGACGGAGAGCTCGAAAAAGCCGAATTCGTACGGTGTGTCTGGCGGACCCACGATAAGAGCACGCAGCTGGCGGACGTCATTGTCACGGCAGGCGACGGCGAGGGATAGGTCGGTACCCTTGTGGATGTTTGCGATCTCCTTGGTGATGCGATTGATCGCACCGGCGGCGTTTGTGGTGGATGACATAGCTGTTGTTTTTCTGGTGTTGCGAGTGGTGGGAAGCTGTTGTGGAGGCGCTCAAGGGATGTGGTTGTAGTAAGATCCGGCCGCCAAGGTGGCCAGTGACAGCATTGCGCGGCGAGTGAAGTGAAGTCAGTCTGCTTGGTGACTGAGACCCGACGTTGGAAGTTATAAACATGCAAGCACGACCCCGCCAAACCCTTGCAAACGCAGGCGCAGCTGTGTCCGTGGTATATAGGTAGTTACATATTTAGATCGACCCCAACCCTTGGTATTACCAGCACAAAAGAGGTACACGTACGTTCACTGCGCAGATGAGTTATAGCCTTCTTACATGATTCAATTGGTCTAGACTCTAAGAAACCACCATCACAAAAAGTACCATCCGAGAAGTACATACTTCCCACTTTTGTGTTGTGCATTAGCGCCGGAAGCTCCTCTAGCCAATCAGTGCTGCAGGATCTTCATCAAAAGGATACCTACATGTATACGCTGATATAGCTTGCCTGCTAGAGACGAGAATCACTCATGGAAGATCATTGTGAATATTCGAGTTTTATTGCTACATACGGCATAACTCACTCGTCAATTTGTCCATTTTTGTTCCAATTCGATGCGGTCATCCATCGCTGTCAAGCTCCAAGAAACAGAAAGAAAAACGCCCACGCTCAATGACCGACGATGCTCCTAGCTCACCCATGGACGGAGAGAGACCCAAAAGAAATCCAAAAATGAACATGAAATTTGCGAGAGTCCCTTCGGCGTGTCGAAACAATCACCACTGGAGGCTGCCAGTTTCCCTCCTCTTGACATCTGAAAACAGAGATGCCTATAACCTTTTGCACAATCATCACTCATCCCTATCCATCATTCCAATGCACTGCACTTCCAAACCAATCAACCTCTCGAACTCTTCTCTGTCCAGACCGGCACCATTCGCCAACCGCCACAGACTCTTGACTTGTGTTGAGATGTGTTGCCGCACGGCGTTCTCGACGTGTGAAGTTGTGGGCTTGCTCATCTCAGCGGCACGCGACTCTAGATGCTCGACGGAGCTGTGCGATGAAGTTGGTGAGATCGGTCGTGGCGCGGTGATGTCCAAGTCCTGTGTAGAAGGGAGGTCGGTGCTGGTTGCGAAAGCGCTGTCGTGTGCGTCTGAAGCGCGAGCGTAAGGGTGGAGCGCCTTCTCCCACGCAGCACGGTTGTCTTCGTGTGGATCTGCTTTGGGTGGGGAGGGTTGTTGTTGAGTTGCACGCTGGGTGGTGCCGTTAAGAGTGCTTTGGCCTAGTTCGGGGTGGTCTTCGTCTGGGTCGTGGGCGTCGAGTGCGGGTTGCACTTCGGCGCCGTAGCGGGCGAAGTATTCGAGCTCTGAGCGGGACCGATCGCATGTGGAGTCTATGGGCTGTGGTGCGGCAGCATTGGCGGGTGGTTTGGGAGAAGGCTTCTGTGAGGGACCAGGTGTTTGATCGTATGCTGCCCAGTATCCGTCGTCGTCTGAATCCTCGTCTTCTGCTTGCTGTTGTGCGGGTTGTTGTGCAGGTGCCGTACATTTGCTGGTGACAGGCACATCGATTGAATGTGTGTTTGCTGCGTCGTTGGCTTCCGTCACTGAGTCGAACCATGCTGTGCCATCCTCGACATCTTCCAACGCTCTTAGCTCGGTGAGCTTCCACCCTGGCCCTGTACCACCATGCTCGTCCGACTCACACCATACGTACACAGGCGCGAGGCGGAACTGTGCGGCATCCAGTCGACATTGCAGTGTCTCGTCATCAAGTCTCCTGTATTTAATAGATTCGACATCGTCAAGTTCGATTTCGCCAGACACGGGGTGAGGTTCAAGTTCGAGCTCGTCCACAACGGGACGAAGTTTTGCGGCGCGCTCCGGATTCCAGTTCAGGAGACGAATCCAGCCCTCTTCAGAAGCGTTGCCAGCTACGAGAAAGTTTGCCCTTTGCCTTAGCACTGGTGCCAGGAGAGGCAGGAGGGCTGGTGGAGGTCGCGGTGAGACGAAAGTTGTGGGAAGGCAGGCGAGTAAGGGCGGGAGGAGGTCTCGTGGTTCTGGGGTCTGAGGGAGGGCCATTGTCGTGTTGAAAGGTGTTGCGTTGTTGTTATGTGGTAGTAGTAGTGCTCGCGAAGGTGTTGTAGCAAAACAAAGTGGTTGTGGAGTTGCGGAGATGGAAGATGGCGGTGGTGTAGCGGGGAGGAAAAGGTGATGGGTAGAGGAGGTAAATGTAGGTTGCTGACGACCTAGTGTTGTTCGAAGCGGATACTTAGCGGAAGTTGAAGCGGATGCTACTGTACCTACTGCAGCAGCAAATTGGTGTACTGATAATGCTAATATGCTCGGTCTGGAGGAAGTAGAAGACTGGTCCGGCCAATGAAAGGCGAGGTATGCCGCGTGACGAGCGTCTCGAACCCTGACGCGTGATTCCGCTGGTCCGAACTCTGTCTTTGCCTGTCCTCCCTGAATCGAAGAGCTGACATGGGTTTTTTTTTTATTTCCTGCTGGTTTGCTGACATGGCGTGTTCATCCTCCGCCTGGCTGTGAAGTGTCAAGAGACAGCGGTGGACTCCTTCTGCGGTCATCGATCACGACAGCAGCAACGGGCATATCATTCAAGACGGGCAAATGGAAGTACGGCAATTTCCTGTTTTCAGTCGCCGCCGCCGACCACGCATCTCGCCGTAGCTGCCACCGAGATCGGGCTAAGCCACGATTGCGATACGGAATCAAACGTTAATCATCGGGCAGGGAATATAAGGTCTGTGCCTGCCCACGTGTGTCGCCACTAGACCTCACTTCATGTCTTACTGATACCGCCATCCATGGATCCCTACATGTAGTCATGTGATATCGCGCGGTTTCGCTGTCGCGCGTTATCGATATGTTCCATTATGCATGTCGCTTACCTACCTACTCAGACAGCACTTCTGCAACACCAATCACTGCCGACAAAGCAGTGAGGCTCCGCAATTCGTTCAACTTCAGGGCGCCTACGTTTCAGCCAAGGCACAAGCGACGCCGTTCCATCACTTCAACACGCCCATCTCTACGCCCACAATCACCAAAGACCTGCTAGGCCCTTTGTCTCCCGGCGACGAGTCTGATCACAGCGCCATGCTCGACCTACCCCAGTCCTAAAGATGTCGTGGATGTCTCACTTTGGTGGCATGGCATGCTGCCGCTGGTGCTGAAGAGCGTCTAGCCCGTAAAGTATGTTTTGCCTATGCGCAGGCCAAGTCTATTGTCCGCCGTCTACGCTATAGTGACCGGACTCACCCACTCTTTCTCTCCATTGACTCTGCCATTGTCATTCTTTGTCGCCGTCTTTGTTCCTATTGTCACCACCTTCTCTTTCATTAACTCTTCTTCACGCTGCCTGGTTGTTAGCGACACCTTGGAGCACCCTTCTCACATTCACTTTACCACCACTTTCGCTCTTGAAAATAATCGTGCAGGCACGAAACCACCACCTTCTTTTCCAACGGAATCAACGCATTGATTGCAACTTGCATACCTTCGAACACCATGGTCCAATCAATCCTTACCCTCGCGATTTCCTTCGCAGCCACCTTCGCAGCCGCAGCAACAGCGCCCCACGAGTCCGGCGGTCTTGAGCACATTGTCATTTTCGACAACAGCCAACCCATCACACCAGAGGTCAACGAGGTTCTCACCCGCCTGGAACTCACCGAAGACCACCCCGACGTCCGTCATGTCTTCAAGAACTCCGCCTTCCGTGGTTTCGCCGCTTCGATGAAGTCGCATTGTCTCGACCTCCTGGCCAACATGACCGATGTCTCCATCGTCGAGCGAACTGCTTCGGTGCAAAGCGTCTATGCCATCCCCAAACAACGCCGCGACGAAGCCACCATCGACACTCGCGGTAACGCGCCTTGGGGTCTCAACAGAATCTCCACAGCCGCCTTCGCTGCGCACGACGCGAAAGAAATGGACTACTCCTACAGCTTTGTCAACGAGGACCTTGGAAAGGGCTCTGACGTTTATATCGTTGACACCGGCCTCTACGAAGACCACATCGTTTTCGGTGGTCGCGCAAAGCAAGTCTGGTCTTTCGACAATAGTACCGAGATCACCGATGGTCACGGCACGCACGTAGCCGGTACCGCTGCAGGAGACACTCTCGGCGTGGCTTCGCAAGCCAACATCTTCGGTGTGCGCACTCTTGCTGGTGGCGATAGCGAGGGCTGGTCTAGCAACGTCGTCGCTGGAATCGACTTCGTTCTGAACCAGCACGAAGCTCGCAAGGCCAATGCAGACTTCAAGGGCTCGGTCTTGAGCATGTCCCTCGCTTCCGCCGGCAAAGTCGATGCGATCGACAAAGCTCTCGACGCCGCCATCTCAGCTGGTGTACACGTCGTGGTCGCCGCGGGTAACGCAGGTGTTGACGCATGTGCCGGCTCTCCAGCAGCCGCAGGCGGCACTCACGGTCCGGCTATCGTGGTTGGTAGCGTGGGAATCTCAGGCGACACGAGCAGCTTCAGCAACACCGGCGAGTGCGTCGACGTCTACGCACCCGGCGAGGACATCGTCTCAGCCTGGATTGGCGCTCCCGATGTTGTGAACGTCCTCTCCGGGACGAGCATGGCCACGCCTCACGTCACCGGCATCGTAGCCTACGCCATGGCGAACTCGACTTTGGCCGGCAACCCGGGCCTCATGAAGGAGTGGATCCGCATGCAAGGCTTGCCTCGCGGCGACGGCACCGTCCTGGCCAACAATGGCGTTTGGTCGAGCGGTGGCAGCGGCAAGCAGGCCATGGTATCTCCCAACGGCATTGCTGCTCGTTCTTCTGGCGAGGCTTACAAGCGCTCTCTCAACGAGCCGGTGCCTGTTGTCATGACCATGCCTTACCAGCCGAAGGATGCCTCTGGCTCTGACTCTCCGGATTTCCCGAAATACCTCCCGGGTCTGATCCACTCTTAGCTTGATAGATAATCGCCAATCGAAGAGCGTTGAACACTCCTGCGCGTTTACGCAACAACTCTCCATCAAAGGACCACAATCCATCGTATCACCAGCTCTATCGCGTCTTGTACAAAATCATGCAAGCAAACCCACACAACAGCAGTCGACGCGACGTCGAACGTCGAACTCCAAATGTCTGCAAGCAGCATGCGGGAAGACAACGAGAACATCGGAGAATCCGGCAGAGAGGCAGGCAGGAACAGGCATCGCTTCTCCAAGAAGCGACCGCAGCAGGTTTGGGGGTCGGAAGGAAAAGCACACAACGTAGTAGGTCAACCACAAAGCCAAGGTAGTCGGTTCTTATCTTGTTGTTTCATTTTGGGGAGTTGCAAATAGACAGGACATTTGTTCATAATCACTGGATGAGGAAACGTTTTTTTGTATTTGTAGCCCACCGAAGTCATTCTCTTCTCGTTTCACTAGTTCGCCAGGTAGGAGGGAAAGGCTTTCGGTTTTTGATGATCAAAAACTCAGTCGTTGTCACTGCCATTTTGTTGATCGCCAGCTCGACCTCTTTCCATTCAGTCGATTGACCGTTGATAACGCTTTCCCTTCATCGTGGCTGTGGTAAGTGGTGGAGCCTTTGATTCGTCCAAGACCATCCGGCGCTAAGAAACGACCTCCAGACACCACCCGTTAGCGATCGATGGTGGTGGTGAGAACAATGGTTTATTTTGCCCCAATCACATGTCATACTCACATGTTAAGAGGAGGCGAGGGCTCTGGTTGGCCAGAGAGCGTCCGGCGCTAAGAAATGGCCTACAGATGCCACCCGTAACGACCGGAGTGGCATGCTGGGTGGGAAGCACTTTACAGGTTGTCGAAAGTAGGTACTTCCGACGAAGCTAAGATCTCGTTTCCTAAACGCCCAAAATGAGATGGTCGGTTCGATCAAGTAAGCTGAAGGGAAACGAGAAGTATGGATATCGATCGATTCTCGAAGATCCATCGCCCGGATCGTTTGAGTGATCAGTTTGTCGATCGATTCATGTTTTCTGGATCTGGACCAAGTCGGATCGTCGCTTGTTAGAAACGAATGTGAGTGAGGCAATTCGCGAACGGCGATGACGATAGCAATGGTATCGCTCGAGTTCATCCCTCTCACCGGAACAATACGATGCTTTCTACTTGGCACTCAGCAATATGGAAAGAATTGGGAAGGGGATGCCGCTGAGATTCACATATTCACATGCTAGATCGAATCTAGAGACCCTGATTGGCTCGAGAGCAGGTAGCGCTAAGGAATGACCCACTAATGCCACCTGGAGTGGCATGCTGGTGAGGAGTCCTTCCCGGAAGGACTTATCAGATTCTACCTGACGGAACCGAGATCGAAGTTCCTGCGTCATGTAATGGTCGACGAGGTCTCTGGTAAAGCTGAGGAAGTAACAAGAAGTGCGTAATCCAATATTTATCGCCGAATCGTTTGGGTGATCGTTCTGTTGATCGATTTATCTACTCTCAGACCGCCGAGCCGAGTTTTCGATTATCCAAATGGTCGCTTGGACGAGACCCTCCGGTATGATGACTGAGATCTTCTTGCTCGAACTCATCGTTCTCAGCGGCACTGTGCAATGTTTCCAACGGGCGGGAAAGGGAATGACGTCGAGACTTATGAATATTCACTCGCTCGCTATCTCGAAAGTCTTGAACTTTCAGCCAGCTCTAGCGATATGTCCTGTCTGTGTCCTCGTTACACCGTTGTATTCATCCCCGATTGTATCCAATATGTTACACACACACGCCGTACAATCAACCGTGGCTCGTCATTTCGTAGCCAATTGGCAATGTAGACCAATCAGACTCGCCGTCCATTGTACTCCGCTCATTAAGCCTCTGTACACCAACCTTCTCATTCTTGGTTCAATGCATGTATCCAGGCGCCGGATCCCGCCTGACCGACAACTCCGTCTCCCGCATAATGACAAGCCCACCCTCAGGGGTCCGGGCGCGCTCCAAGTGGCCCAGCAAATCGCTTTCGCGTACGCGCTCTCCAGGGTGGACAACGTCAACATCGCTGCCGTGATTCCAACGAGGGTCGTACTGTGGCGCGGTGGTAGCCGCGGTAGCCGTAGCACTCAAGCGCGGACCAACTAAATCCGGGCGGAGGTTGAAGGGACTGGTTTTGGTGAACGCCAAGAACTTGTCGTGCTTGTGTTTGTGCATCTCCGCCTGAGCCTGGGGTGATGTTGTACCGGTGTAATGTGTGTCCGGCTTGCCGCGAGAGGCAACACTAGTGCCCGTCCCAGTGCCGCCTGAACGACTCATGTGCGAAGAAAGCGCATAGCTGCCGTTCTCGCTCTTGCCGCGCGTGAATCCCAGACCAAAGCCGGAGTTGAAGGATTCGGTGAAATGTTTCAGCGCTGAGAGGGTCGAGGCGGCGAGGGCGTAGGCGAGCTGGGCTTCGAGCCAGATGGTCACGATCGCGGAGTCTAGGCCAGGGTCGGAGTTTTGCTGGCTGAGGCGTAGGGTGTAGGCGTTGCGGCCGATTGAGAGGGCTATGACGGGGAGGCGGAGGTAGAAGGCGATGAGGAGGATGGCTTTTTTGGTCCGGGGCATTTGGAGCTTCCAGACGAGGTGGATGGGTAGGAGGAGGAGGCCGAGCTCGGTTGTGATGTCGAGGGCTGTGAGGACTTGCCAGCGGGTAGCCTGGGGAAGATGTGTTAGTTGATGTAAGAGAATTCGAGGGGTTCTGTTGATGTTCACTCACCTGCGAATCGCAAGCTGTGCTGTTCGCAAAAAATGCCCAGTAATAGCCTGATGGCCACGAACAACCGACAGTGACCACAAGAATGGATATGATGCCAAAGGCTGCCACCAGCAGATAGCAGGCATAGTAGATGCGCAGTTGAGTTTGGTCCTTGGTGATCCGGCTGAGGAAAGCGAGAACCCCGATCTTCGATATATAAAGTGCGGTGATGAATGTGACGACACCTGCGATCGACGCCTGCCAAACAGTCAGTATTCGTGTCCAAATCGTTGTAGCATGTTTTAGACCTACCTTATTGAGCTCCGGCAGTTCGCCACTGGTGCTGATCTCACTCCATGGCTTTCCCAATCCAAACGCCAGGGCAGCATAGCTCGTGCCCGTGTGTCCGAGTGTGACCAATGTTGCAACCAGAACGACAAGATCATCGAACCCGAAGACACCCCTACGAATCCATATTCTTGTGAGCGCAATGCACAATGTGTAGCAAAGGCAGAGGCTGACTGTGAGGTTGAGCGCTTCGACGTGGCCGACGTGATGGTTGGGTGTGTCCGTGTCCGACATGGTGTGATGTGATAACCGCGGTCCGACGATCCAAGAAAAAGTGATTACAATTGATTGTCGCTAGCTGGGGGAGATGCAGGCCTGCGAGGGTGGCTCCGGGTGATGAGTATGTGAGCACGGGCCGCAACTCTAAATCCGAAGAGTGAAGTGAACGAAGTGTGAACGTCAAATCGACCGTCGCCTTTAGCTATTCGGTCTTTCGCACAGTAAGCAGTCGGTGAACGATTGACTGTGAGTCGCTGTGTTCCCAGCAGAGAACGATCTCGCAACCGAGTGCCTATTCATGCTTCATGATCAACGTCTGGAGCGCGTGGAGGAGCGAAGACGGGAAGAGCCCATCACTGTGAACTATGGCAGGGCTCAATCGAGTCCGATCAGGCAAACTGCATGTGGAGATTGAACGTACCTTGCTTGCAACCTTGCAACCCCGGCCTAGCGGTAGCGTATGTTTGCTGGCGCCACTTCGTCAACGACGGCGAGCGGAAACGCAGAGCAGGCAAAAGGCAGGGATCTATAGTACCTTATGCAATCACGAAGCCCCGCCATCTCCCCCGGGGCTCTCACAGTCCTGTACTACCCTAGCAGCTGTTGAGTTCCTGAGCAGATGCGCAGGGTTCAGACAGGCGATTGACGAAGTCGTGGAACGATGTTGGCAGTATTGCTCGGTGCGGCATGCAGAAGGGTTGGCGTAACGCTGTATAACGCGTGGAACTGCAAGTTCGCTGTTGTGTAACCGAAGCAGATGTTGTGCATACCCGGGGACAGGGGACAGGTGTAACGGTTGAAGTTTGAGTATTGCGCAAGGGATGGTGTTCCTCCGTCGTTATCTGACACACCGATTGACAGTCAACGACGTCCTGTGGGCGCCCGAAGCGACCTCTCTGCGGCCATGCGATTGCGCGTTTTGCTGTATGATACGGTAAACGAGCATGTGAAGTGACGAGATACGGGTAGTCGCGCAATGACAGGTCGGGGTGCATACCTGTCAGAAAAGCAGCAATGCCATGGGCCGTGATGCGCAAACCAAGGCGCCTTCGAGTCATTGACCACTGCATGGAATACAAGTGAGTGCCACCCACGCGCATGACCTGCGGGAAGCCCTTCTGAGAGCGACCGTGTCGCCGCACCAGCTACAGCGTACGTCGAACGACTGTAACTTCCATTCGCATTCTACTACTCATAAGCGACGGCTCGGCGGTGGCGTCAAGGTGTGAAACTCCACCTTGTGTTTGTCGTACAACTCACCTACTTGACCCTGCCACTGCTCCTCGCTGAGATACTTATCGATTTTCCATCGTCCACTACATCGATACATCAACCTGTCAGTGCTTTGCCACTCACCGCCTGCGGACCAGATTCGTCGAACGCATCCACGACCCAATTACCTCCCATCGTGCCGGTTACAGCCTTTTCGCTATCATTGCACAGCAGCTATGCCGGTCCCAGATATCCAGCCGATGGAGCACCATCCATCGCTTGAAGATATGCAGCTGGACAAGACTGCCGTCCAAACGAAGGGCGGCACCTATGAAGATGAGCGCGAAATGTCGAGAATGGGCAAGACCCAGGAGCTCCGCGTATAATCGAATGCCGTTGCAGATCGCGCAAAGTCCTTGCTAACTCGTCGCAGCGAAACTTCAAGTTCATTGGCATCGTCGGCTTCGTTTCGATCCTGCAATCGACATGGGAAAACACCCTGCTGGCCAGCTACTTTGGCCTGTTCAATGGCGGCACCGCTGGTATCATCTACTCCATGATTGCAGTCTGGCTGTTCATGATGTTCATGATCGCCTCAATGGGAGAGTTGGCGTCGATGGCACCTACTGCCGGAGGCCAGTACCACTTTATCAGCGAATTCGCTCCTCGGCCCATGCAGAAACCACTGTCGTACATCGTTGGCTGGCTTTGCTGCCTTGGTTGGGTTGCTGGAGTACCAGCCTGCGGGTTGCAACTCGCTGGCATCGTCCAAGAGATGGTCAAACTGACGTACCCAGACGCCGATTACGACACGGCCTGGCAAATAACGCTGACAGTCTTCCTGTTTATCATCCTAACGGTCGGGTTCAACATGTATTTTGCTCAGCACTTACCGCTGGCGGAAGGCGTCGTCCTGTTCCTGCACGTGTTTGGCTTCTTCGCGTTTCTGCTCACATTCTGGATCATGGCCGACCATGCACCAGCCAAAGATGTCTTCACGAATTTCCAGTAAGTGTGCCCCGGAAGAGCTTGAGAGTTGCCGCTGATTTTGAATAGTAATGGCGGTGGCTGGCCTAGCACTGGCTTGTCCTGTCTTGTTGGCCTTGCGAGCCCAATCTGGTGTTTTATCGGTCCAGACGCTGGCGCGCATATGTCTGAAGAGCTGAAGGATGCTTCGATTACGCTCCCCAAGGCTATGTTGTATGTCCATGCCGTTGAACATGACGGTCTCTGCATTTGCTGACTCGACATAGGTGGGCGACATTCGCGAACGGGATTATGGGTATAACAATGATCATCACCTTCTGGTGAGTTCGAGATGCAACACATGGATCGAGGCACTGGACACTGACAAGACTCAGCTTTTGCATCACAGACTTGGATGACCTCCTTGCCGCCGACACCGACTACCCGATCATCCAGATCATCCACAAAGTAACAGGTTCGTACGGCGGGACGTGCGTTCTCGGAGGCCTACTCATCTTGCTCTTGTTCTTTTCGACTGTGACAAAAGTCGCAAGTGCCTCAAGACAGGTATGGGCGTTCAGCCGCGATCGTGGGTTCCCTTTCTCGGTATGGATCAGTCACGTCCGTCCGTCGTGGGAGATTCCTGCCAACGCCGTAAGTACTTTCAAGACGCCAGTCTCCACATGAACATGCATGTAACTAACAGCATCTCATAGCTGGTTGTCGTTCTCGCGGTCGCTCTCTTGCTATCCGCCATCAACTTCGGCTCCAGCACAGCATTGCAGGCCATTCTCTCGGTATCCAATGCCGCCCTGATCTTCTCTTACATTGTCTCGATCGGGAGCGTCAGACTGAAGAGACTCCGTGGCCTGCCACTGCTTCCCAGTCGCTTCTCACTAGGGAGATGGGGCGGCACCGTCAACGACATCTCTCTGGCATTCCTGTTCGTGGGCTTTGTCTTCTCGTTCTTCCCGATGGCACCAAGTGTCGGCGACGCAGCCTGGGCCATGGACTTCAACTGGGCCATCATCATCTTCTCGGGTACTTGCGTGCTGGCGGGAGTTTACTATGTGTTGGGCGGTGGAGAGAGATATGTCGCGCCGGTTTCCTTGGTCAAAGAGGACTGATTGGTGTTTCCACGACGCGGTTGCGCGCGTGAGAAGAGGACGGTTTCGCAAGGCACTCACATTGGCGAGTATAGTTGGATACGTACATTTAGAACACCTGCCCATCATCATGGGTAGGTGCAACACGAATTGCAACACGATGGTCATGAGTTGAGTGAGGCATCTCACCTGAAGTCCATTCGAGCGCGCTGGCTATCGTGCCGAAGAAAGCCCAGCCAAAAGCCAAAGCCCGCACGCAACGCACCTAACCTTGAACACCATCTCCTGCGATGAGACATCTCACTTTCATCACTGTTGCTGCAGCGATATGTCTGGCCCGCTTATAACTTCGATATCACAGATCTGGATCGACTCGAGGACATCGGGTACTTGCTCGAAGTATAGCAGAGATATTTGGGCGTGAGCACTTTGCTCTCAGCGGCACCCGAAGTACTCCAAAGGCTCAGGTACTTTCCTCATGACCGATGCGTATCTCAGAGATGTGACTCCAACGCCTGTCACCCTCAGCGGCACGAACTGGTTTGAAGCACTCTGCGGCCTTTGGTATTTGCTCGAGGATCCACGAGTTCACTGGGGATGTAACTCCGGGATACATCTTGCAGTAGCAATACAGGGTCGAAAGGGGGTGGGCGTACAAGGTATTCCCTCGAATATCTGACATTGCCACAAAACTCAATCGCTCGTCACATCAATCCCATCAGCACCATTGGTTCCAACAGACTGGACCCCTCGGCAGTACGAGTATAATCCCAGCGCATCCGATCAAGCTGACTGTATCCGCGATCTCACAACGGTTAGGATCTACATTGCTAGTACGTGTCTACACAGTCTCGGCGGTTCCATGAGACATTCTCTCTATTTTGACGAAACGTTCAGCACGCACGTCGGAAGGTAACGATGGGCCGTCGCCAGGCAAGTATGGTAGCAGTTGGTTTGCAGTCTTCTTTCTTCCTCATGTCTTTCGCAGCCTGCGAAACATATCAGTACCACATCATCACTGCAAGCCAGTGGAAGCATGAAGACACATCCCAGCGCCATCTTCGCATTCGCTGTTGCATCACTATCACATATAACCACCAACGCATTTCGCAACCCTGCGCGCCCTATACACCCTCATACCGAATATGACTTTCGCGGCTACCATCCGTCCCGTCAAGGCAGTGGCCATTTTGGGTCGCTCAACAAGTCTCTGATCCCATGGGAAGCCTTCGGATCACCCTTCGAGAATGTACCCTTACTGAGTGCGGATATGTCCAACTGTCACTCCAGCGACAGTCCTAAATCGAAGTCCTTCTGGTTGGCAGATGTTCCTCACCAAGGGACCAGTCCATTCCTTGAGGACAGCTCGACTTATGTGGTCTATCGCAACGTAAAAGATTTTGGAGCGAAAGGAGATGGAACCACCGATGACAGCGCTGCCTTCAATGCTGCAATTACACGTATGTTCGCCTCAAGCAAATTGGCAGAATCGCTCCCACTGACATTGCATAGACGGCGATCGGTGCAAAGGGGGCAATTGCGGCGGCACGACAGGCAAACCGGCATTGATCTACGTCCCGCCGGGTACCTACTCAATAGCCTCGACTGTCCAACTCCTGATCAATACTCAAGTGATCGGGGACGCAGTCGACATGCCCACTCTCAAAGCGACAGCCTCTTTTTCAAACGGCTCAATGGTGGTCAACGGCAACGATGACGGCCAGCCGAGCACGAACAATTTCTATATTGGCATCAGAAACGTCAAAATCGACACCACATCCGTTCCTGCGCAACAAGAAACCTACGCCTTGAATTGGGCGGTATCCCAAGCGACCAACCTCATCAATGTGCATTTCGAAATGCCAGAAGGGAGCGAGCATGTCGGCATTGAGATGGATGGAGGCGAATCAGGAGGTGGTTCCGGACTCTTTATGGGAGATCTGAATTTCACCGGCGGCATGGTCGGGATCTTGTTCAACAACCAGCAGTACGGGATTCGAAACGTCAGCTTCAAGAACGTTGCCACGGGTATACTGGTGCAGCACGCCTTCACCCTCAGCCTGCAACAAATTCATTGCAGTGGCGTCGGTATCTGCGTTGATGCTGGCGGGCAAGGAACGACCGGGTCGCTCAGCATGATTGATTCGTCCTGCCAGGACTGCGGAGCTGTGGTGAATGGCTCATCGGCCTTCATTCTTGAGAATATCGCAAGCACTGACTCTGGGCCTATGCTCAAGATGGATGGACAGGACAGGCTCACTGGTGATCTGCTGGGGAAGACATATGCTGTCGGGCACGTTCATAAGTCCAACAATGGCACTGTCGAAGATTTTGCCCAAGGGACTCTGCTGGATCCCACACAGCGTGGAAAGTTGGTGGACCAGAATGGTGATTATCTGTCAAAGTCGCAACCGCAGTACGCCGAATGGGATGCTTCGGCGTTCTCTTCGGTCAAAGACTGCGGTGCCAAGGGTAAGTGTTCATACCAATCCGAGCATAATGAGTGCTTACACTAACAATCACAATCCAGGCGACGGACAAACCGACGACACCCTAGCCATCAACGCCGCCCTGAAAGCCAACGCCAACTGCAAAATCACATACTTCCCCCACGGCGTCTACGTCGTCACCGACACGATCAAAGTCCCTCCCGGCAGTCGAATCGTAGGCGAAGTCTGGTCCGTAATCACCGCGTCCGGCTTCAACTTCAACTCCTCCGACAACTCAAGAGCCTTACTGCGCGTCGGCGAGCCCGGCGACGTGGGCATCGCAGAAGTCTCAGACATGCTAATGACAGTCGCCGACGTCCTCCCCGGCACCATCCTGATCGAAGTAAACATGGCCGGCACCTCCCCCGGCGACGTCAGCTTCCACAACACGCACACGCGCGTAGGCGGCGCCGCAGACTCGCGCGTCGAAAGCGCCTGCCAATCCGAATCCCAGCCCTGCAAAGCGGCTTTCATGCACGCCCACCTCACAAAAACATCCTCCTCGTACTGGGAAAACAGCTGGCTCTGGACAGCAGACCACGACCTCGACGGCACGAACCCGACAACCATCGCCGTCGGCCGCGGCATGCTCGTCTCCGCGCAAAGCGGCACCTGGCTCGTAGGCACAGGTTCAGAACATAACGTGCTGCACGCCTACCAATTCGCCGACGCGCAGAACGTCTACGCTTCGATGCAGCAAGTCGAGACGCCTTACTGGCAGCCCGCACCTCGCGCCCCGGAACCCTGGGTCCCCGATGCGAAATGGCAAGATCCGATGTTCGCCTGCGACCAAAGCCAGGGAGACGAGTGTTACATGTCCTGGCACCTCCGCATCATGGGCAGTCAGACCAAAACGATTGCTCTGTACGGCCAGGCTTTCTGGGTGTTTTTCTTCAAAGGGAGTCTCGAGTGCTCGGGGCCGGACGGGACTTGTCAGACGAACTCGGTCAGTTTACAGGGCCTGGGCAACAATGGGTCAAGTACAGGGAGGGATGTTGTGATCTACAATTTGAACACTAGGGGCGTGTATGATCTGGTCAGATTGGAGACGTCGAGCGGCCGGGTTGTTTCTACCCAGGCGGAGAATCCGGGTAGCTGGGGAGGGCTTGTTGCCGCCTATCTTGGGTATCAGTGAATTTTGCTTTCCTATTTTTTTTGTGTTTTGCATAGATGGGTTAGCGAGTGATGGGTGCATTTTGTTTGGCGTTGCTCTTTCAAGGTCGGAGTATGTATCGCAAGTTGGGGAAAAGAACCGACATGTGCTTTTTGCATTCCACATTCGCATTAATCCACAAATCACACACCAAGCTACCTCACATATATATCCAACAGAGAGTCTCTCCACCTCTCTCCCCTTCCGTCTTCCAAACCGCAGCAAGGTACGGCCACAGCTTTTTTTTGTCACTATCCCAAGTAAACCAGAAGAGAAAACGCTTGTACACGTTATGTTGTATACATTGCACAGTAATAGAAAGGAGAGATCCAAAACGTCCGCCGCGATTAGCGAGGGGATTAGAGGGGGAGAGAGAGAGAGAAAACCAGAAGAACAATGGTATTCTCAGAGAAATAGACAAATCTCCTGTTGGATTGGAATATGTGAGGAGAATATGGATCACGGTTGAGATGGACAAAAGGGAGATGGAAGTAAGTGAATATAAGAGAATCCAGAATTTTTTCCTCCGTATGTGCACAATTTCCGCTGTACTATATTTTACAGCACGAGTGAAATTCCTTCTCTCGGTGTATGAGCAAATCATGTGTGAGACAACGCTCGAATCGAATGCCCTTGATTTTCTCGCGGTAGATTTCCCAAAAAGTTCGGTCGTTTGTTTACATGTCTTCCAATCAAATCTCTCCCCAGAAGATCGGCGTCGTCGTGCTTGCTGGTTTCAAAGCATGTATAATGAATCGAAGTGATGTGTCGTAGTCCAGTGCATACTGGCGATCATCTTCTCTTTGTCGTCCCTACAGCGTGGATCCTTTCTCTTTTCTTTCCCGCTTGAGTGGAGTTTGATTCATGTCATTAACTCTCTCCCCTCAGACCTTCTCCCTCTTCCCACCAAAGCGAGAAAAGAAACTGCTCTTCTTCTTCTCGAGCTTCGGCGTCTCGGAATACTGCTGCCGTCTCGGCGCAGGTGCCGCGGCCTCCTCCGCGGGTCCGCTCGAGCGCAGGAAATCAGCCAGGTCGCTGGTGTTGGTCTGCTCATAGGCGCCGAGACGTGCGCCTGCGTTGCCGCGAGGGATGCGGGAGACTCGGGCTGCGGATTTGGCGGCGCCCGTGGCGCCAGGAGTCGACGTGGCCGCGACGGGCTGTGAACCGTTGGTTTGCGCTTGTGTGGTTATTGTGCGCGGCTCTGCTGATGGTTGTTGGGTTTGCGACGCGCTCATGCGGTTTGCGGCTGCGCCGCCGATGGGGCGTGGGGAGTTGTTAGCGGGTGGCTCCTGGCTGCGGAGGAATTCGGCGAGCGACTCTTCCTGGGGACGCTGGTTCTTGCGCGGGAGAGCGGCGAGAATATCGTCCTCGTCTTCGTCATCGGAGGGCATGGCGTAGGGGTCTTTGTTGCGGTATCGCGTGCGGCCGCCTGCATCTTCGTCGGAGTTTGTGGGAGCGTGTCGTGAAGTCTGGCTAGTTTGAGCAGGCAGTAGAGCGGAGGAACTTCCGTTTGTCGAAGGGGTTGTGCGGTTGATTGAAGTGCTCCGTGTGGGAGGCGCGCTGATGCTATTGGCGGTCGTGCTGGTCTTTGACGGCGCCTTCGAGGCAGACTCGACAAGATCATCAAATTGATCCGAGTCCATGGTGTTTCTGAAAGGTGCTACAGAGCGTGAGATGCGGTGTGCTCCCTCCTCCCCTGGCCCGTCGCGGATAAAGTTGATGAGGTCTTTGTTTCCGCTTGCGGCACCTGTCGCACTCCTTGCTTGGAGTGGCGGACCCTTACTGCCGCTGCCCTTTGCTACTTCGCCCGCCGACATCTTTGGCACGGGAGGAATTTTCTCGGCCGCCGTTGTCGTGTGGGTCAATGACTTGGTTCTCTCTGGTTGTCCATCAGATCCAGGCTGCGATTTTTGGCCATTACGAAGGGAGTGCAGCGAGGCAACAGATCTTTCTGTGTGGAGACGCTGAACCGTTGGCTCGCGATCGGGACCCGTGGACCGAATGAAGTCGGCAAAATCGCGTGTCGAAGCAGTCAAAACTTGAGGCTCGCGTGCCATGAGACCACTACGGCTACTCGAGCTGGTGTTTCTAGGGACAGGCTTAGCCACTGAGCGTCTCCAGTCGCGATTGGCCTCGGCATCTCGCTGAGGTTTGATCGCAGCAACGACATCCTTGATGGACTGGCTACGGCCGGAACGGGAGTGTCGCTGAGTGCTCTGAGCCGAAGTTGAGTTCTTCGAAGTCGAATTCTTCCTCAAAGACGACGCCGAAGATGCGCCGTCTGAGCCTGACACTTTCGCCAAAGAAGCCGCGTTGGAAGTCTGCTTCGTTACGAGTCTGGCCTCACCCGTTGGCTGGAGTGGTCTTGCGTCTCGAACATTCTCCGGGGTGAGTGTGTACTTTACAGTATCCCCTCCCTGCAGAAAGTTGTCAAAGTCCATGGGTCCGCGAATGCTAGCGGTCACCACAGGTGGCGTGCTGTTTCCGCTCTCAGAGGCCGTTGCGGCCATGACGTCTCTTTTAGGGGTCGCCATGCTGTTAATGGCAGGATGATCTTGGACCTCACTCCGAGAGTTTTGTGTGTGGTGAGAGCTGCTGACGCTGCGACTTTGCGTTGATCGAGTGCTCATCTGCTCCTTGGGCGAGTGCCAGACTCTAGAGTCTCGGTTCCGGTTTCCGTTCGCGGGTGAGATTGGGCTGGTAGCAGCAGAACTGACAGAACGCGGTGCATGCGCACAGTTCGTCTCTTTCGGAGGTTGGTATGCGTGTTCTCTGGTGGCTGACGATGGTGATTCCGAGTTGGAAGATTTGTTGCGACTCAAGTACTCTCTGGGAGTGTTCGATGGAAATGGAGTGCTATCTTCAATCAATACAGAGAGTGGGCTCGGCCTTTGCTGCTTCGTCGAAGGTTCACCCGTCAGAACGAGTCGACCAGGCTTCTCCTGAACCCTTGGCAGACCGATCATAGGCATGTCCCTAGCTTTAGGTTCTGGTCGAACGCCGCTCATCTCTTCGGACAATGACCTGGGAGCCTCCAAAGCTGCCATCGTTGTGGGATCTGCTCGGTTGTACACGTTCCTTTGTAGACCTGGGCGAGAAGTTTGCAATGCCTCGTCGTCAGTGTGATCTGCTGATGCGGGGATGGTCTCGCTCTTGCCTGCTTCTTTGTCTTGCTCGGGCTCCTCGAGCTTGTTGGAGCCCTTGGAAGCGCTGTGGTGAGAACGGTAGTACATCGGAACGTCATCCGCATCGGTTTCGAAAGCTTGCGACTGGCGTGGCGTGCTCTCCGCGGCCATAATAGACTTCAGATCGGCCTTGGTCTTTTCGCGGTCCAATGCTTCGATCTCTGTGGGCGAGCGGTCTTTCGGGCGAGACAGATGTTGTTCGGAGCTCTTGGTAGCATTTTCACGCGGTTGGGCGAAGTCCTCCTTTATCGACTTGGGCTCATCATGTCTGATAAGGTCTTGATAATGTACAGCATAGCCTGTCGCGACTGCAGTGGCACTAGCAGCAGCAGCCGACAATACGCCTGTGGAATGATCGTCGTCCTTACTATCGCTGCTAGGCAAGTTTTCCGCATTTTGAGGTTTGCTTTCGGATGCGAGCTCCTTGTTTTCATGGACTGGATCACTTGACGATGGCAATGGCAATACTTCGCGGTTCTCCGACTTGCCAGGCACGGCGTTGACATCATTAAGCAAGACCTTCGATTCCTCACGGTCATCTTGCATGTCAATCGCGCTAGCCTTTTGCTCAGGTACAGAATCCACTGTCTCGTCCGGAAGAGCTTCGTCATCTTCAGGTTCCATAGGGAATGCGCCTGGCATTTCAGATTTGGGTATCATCTCGAACTTGGGTGTTCGCATAGGATTTGGTACAGACTTCGATCTTTGGCGAACAAGCGAGGGCTTCGATTTGCCGAACGGGAAATAACTCGACTTTGCCGCACCTGAGAAATTCTCCATCGTGGGCGAAGTGAAACTGTTGCGTCTTGCTTGAACCGACGGGATTGGCTCTTCCGTGTCTTCTTCGGCCCTTGTGGCCAGGCCAGGCACTTCGATCTCATCAATATCGCGTTTTGCATCTTGCATGGGCAGAGGAATGTTGGAGGCAATGACATGCTCGGGATATTCGAGTTCTGAGTCGTCGTATGTTGGACCTCCCATGCCGTGGACATATTGTTGTCTCACGGCGCGCGACTGGTCCTCGGCACCCATCGAACCGTCCCGAGAATGGCCTGCACTGATACCTCGCAACGCAGAAAGTGATACAGCCCGATCTCTTGTGAAGCTGAATCTCGAGCCCAAGGCACGGTGATTGGGAGTTATTGGCCTTTGGCTCTTGCGCCATGTCCGCCACAGTCTTCCAAGACGAGCATCCAGAGCCAATTGCTCGACATCGAAGTGCTCCACCCTGATTTGTTGCGGAGCAGACCCAGCTGGTCTCGCGGCGTTTGTGCGACGAGCGCGCGCATACACTGCAGCGCCTGCAGCTTTCAACAACTGTTCTGCAACATACTCCAAGACGGAAGTGAGGAAGATGGCGGCAGACCAGCTCACAAGGCCTGAGCTAGACGAGAAGCGACGGGTGTCCAGTTCGCGGCCTGAGAAGAGTTCCTGCTCTTTCACGAAGCGCTCTTCGTCGTCGTCTTCCATCTCGCCAAGGCGCATGTAGACCATGACCCGCAGTCTGGTGCGCTTCCAGACAAGTTCGAGGTCCCATTTCGAATTGCCGTCTCTTGAATGTGCCTGCGACAGCGCATGGTTCTCTTCCTCCTCTTCGCCGCCGGCGAGCAATTCCTGTAGCTCTTCGTCTGCGTTTGCGACGGCTTCTTTGGCCAAGCGGTGTCGGAGGACTTCGGTGACAGCGGGACGTAGCGCATGTAGGGTGGTCGATCTCGCGGTGGATAGAATACTGTAGAGCAATTGATCGAGGAAGTGGTTGATCAACGTTAGCGCGTCGGGAGCAAATTGTGCATCTGCATTGTGAGGCGCAGCGTCCTGGAAGTCGCTCGCATCGGAGGATCGCCTGATATTCTTGTTCTCATTAACTACTTGAACGGCACCAAATGGCGCAACATAGGCTGCGGCTGGGGTGACATTGTCAGGGTTCTGTGGCCAGTGTCCCGTCACACCTGACACAGCAGAATAGTGGTCGGAGGCTGCGACACTGGGGGTACGCGACATGATGGGCGAAACGAGATAAGGGCTGGCAGGTGCTAATTTGTCGCCGGCATAGTTGTAGGCAGGGTGCGGCTGGAGGGCTTCAGAGGGCAGCAGCGGGGATACAGGCGAGATGGGCCGGGGAGGTTGCGACAGATGAGTGTGATGTTGTTGATGGTAAGTGGTGATGTTCAGGTATCGCTGCTGCTGGTGAGTGCTGGTAAGACTGGAGGTCGGGGTATGTGTTGTGGTATGGTGAATGTTGTCGGAAGAGAAGGAGACTCTTTCGAGTTGCGACATAGTGCATGCAGCAGGGGTCGTCCAAGGTATAGTATCAGTAGTGCCGCGGCCGGCAGTCGTCAGCAGATTCGGGCACAGGCAGATCTCAGGGCAGAGTCAGAGAGGCTCTCACAACGATTCAGGCCGGCAACACCAGCAAACTCTAAGCGGAGGGGGAGGGGGAGGAGAGGAGGAAGGAAATGTTGTAACACTTCTCACGCTTGTGCCTGTCCGTCTCGGTAGGTCGTCTCCTGTCGACGCCCGCGAGACCAATAGCAAGCATAGCAGTATCGCCATTATTGACCGCCGCTCGCTGATGCAGCGCTGGCAGCACACCACGAGCCGTTCACCGCGACCATGGACACGTGTAGGCCGAGTGTGGGAAAAACGACTATTGGCCTTAGCCGTAGCGTGAGTCGTTACTTTTGCGCCAACGTTTCCGGTGCGAGAGAAGATGTGACGGATAGGGGTCATGCCTTGCCTGGGTATGGATAGACATGGAGTTGGGCATTGGGCATGGCGATCAATGGTTGGTAAAGTTCGGAAGAACGAAATGCGAAAGGTAAATTGGCTATAGCTGTCGCTTGGTATAATATAGACAACGGGAAGATTTGTATCTATGACATCTTGCACGGCGTTGCACTAGCCTGCATGTCCACTCTTCTTCTACCGTGCAGCATCATTTCTCACCACCACCGAATCCCACGCCATTACCATTTACATATCAACATGATCGTCTCCCATGTGGCGTCCTGACTCGGCCCGTGGAGATACATCAGGTGTCGATGTCGTGTCCGTCTGCACGTGGCTTGCCTAACCTACCTTCCAAAACTCCCGATTGTTTCGTTTCCTCTTCCCGCAAGGCTGGAACCGCAGAACTCGGCCCTTGTGTTTGATCACCGCTGCAGGACAGTCTGCAGGACGCAAGGGTGTTGCTTGTTCCATCCACGCCATCTTGCTTCCAACGCCCACCATTACCGACATCTGCATTTGCATTTACTTGCCTCAACGTCGGCCATACACCTAATGCGAGTGTTTCAACCCGCCGTTCGGCTATTGCGTTGGTTTCGCTTTTCGTGCCTCCTCGTTCCCGCGAAAGCTTACACGTCTGGTGCCAATCCAGTCCGTCGGGAAGTTTTCAATCCGGTACTTTCACCTGTGCGGGCACTATGCACATTGCAACCATGGTTCCAGTTGGAGGCAGATTTAAATGGCTTACACATCCGCCGTGTGAAGTGTGAGGTAGGATCGTTAGGGACCTTCGACACGGTCGAGAAGCATATCCAATGTCGCCAAGGGTTCGGGTTGGGGCCCTCCAGAATACGACGAAACAACCTCCTTCGTCTATATATAGGCGAACACGTCGAGAAAGACCCGACAAATGCTCAAGAGGCTAACGTACTATTGTTAGATGGTTCACCGCGTCCCTGAAGCTGTGCATATACTTAGCATGGATTGACCGAGATTCTCGCTTGACTTCGGGAGACCAGACGGGAGTCGATGTTATGGCATCACATTCACACTCATACCTACCCAACAATCCGGCACCGCCATGGAAACCGAATACTCCAGTAAGAAGCACACCAGGCCACCCATTCGACACAAACAACGCTCGTGTAAAGACAATCGGTCACCTGACGATTACAGGAGGGTTGGAAACGTCTCGATGTCGTTCCCATCGCCATTCTCCCAATATGCTTACATACATAATTGAAATTTCGGGTCGTAACTACCATCCAATTAGATTAACAACCCTCTATTGGGGCCGAGTGGCGCAGCGGTAGCGCGTGTGATTCCAGTACGGAGCATCCACAAGGTCATCCGTTCAAATCGGGTCTTGGTCATCTTCTTTTGCCTATGAGGAGCATACTCCTTTTTTTCCTTGCCCAGACCTCGGGATCGGACGACACGACGATGGGAGAACTGCTGTGCTAGTAGTGAGCGACAGATGATGCATCGAGTGCTTGTTGGCCGCAGAGATTCTCGTTGCAAAACTTGAGATGGATTGCTTGATCCATACCAGATTGATGGAGTTTTCCTACCCTCAGGAACAGCCATTATTCACGTGAGGTGGCTGGCTGAGCCAAAGACCCTTTCATCGCCAAGACAAAGGTAGAAGCAGCGACTGGACCACCACAAGATTTCAATGGGAGATGACTGCGTAAGACTTGAAAGATGTGAAATGTCAAGAGTTGGTTCCGACCGAAGACGTATCCTATCATATGCTATCCTAACTCCCAGTGGTAACATCGCTCTCCATACCGATGACCCCAATCGCCCAGTTCAGACGCGCGTTCGGCTTGATCGGCACCAACCTACGATCGCTATCATCCATCTCCTCGGGCTTCGCGTTCGGGTCCTCAGGCTGCCTCTCCCAACTGCGATTCAACCTAGGATCGTCCGAGTAACGCGGCATCTCGACCCTCTCATAAGGCGGACCACGTCCCATCTCCCCAGCTCTGACCCAAGAAGTCTCGATCCCCTTGCCGATGAGCTCGGCACTGCCCCAGCCCGTGCGGACCGCAATACCGTAAATACGCATGACAGTCTCGTGGCGTTGATCGGGCCGCTGGTACTGGATGGCCGCGAAGAAAGACGGCATGCAGCTTTCGCACAGCGAGGAGCCGAGGGTCGGGTTGAGCGGCTCGTTGGCCGGACCGGGCACGATGCCGGCTGAAATGCGGCCGATTTCGTTTGCGTAGAAGGCCGTGTCTTTGGCGGCCAGGCCTGCGGCGACGTGCGCGGCGGGGTGCATGTAGGGGTGCGAGCGGATGGCGATGATCTCGCACATGTTGTAGATTCCCCAGAGGCAGCCGATGTCGTATGAGCGGTAGAAGAGGGCTGGTCCGAAAGAGGTTTCCAATGGTGTGTGGCAATCGGCGTCTAGGGGTTTGAATGCGTCACCATTGAGCGCGGCGACGAAAGCGCGCAGAGCGGCGCGGATTTTGCCGTATTCTTCCAAGGCTGCTGCTGTTGCGGCTTGCAAGTCGAGCACTTCGGGGGAACTTGATTGCTGGGTTTGTGGCGTTTGATGGACGGGATTGTACGAAGACGGCATCTGTACGTTTGACTTTGGAGGCGGGGCCATACCGAAGAACATTGGCGGAGCTTGCGGAGGTGGGCCAGGTGGAGGTCCCGCTCCTGGTGGAGGCTGGGGTGGCCGCGGCATATTCATACCCGGAGCTGGAGCCCATTGGCCGCCTTGTAGTGCCATCTGTCTGAGCTTACGCACGCGGTCTTTCGCTGCAAAATCTGCGATCCTACCAAGCAAGAGTACGAGATGGTCGGAAGAGCCATACACAGCATCTGCCCTGTTCATTGAGGCACGAGGCGGGCAATCCAGCCATCGGTGGTAGTCCATCCTGTTGGAAGTCAGGGGAACTGTTGCACACGTACATATATCAGATCATCACTTACAGTAAGGGATTCCCGCTGACGATACTCTGGAAAGCGTCCTGCTTACAATACCACCAGAAGAGATCTTTCAGAGTCTCGAAATTGCTCAAATCAAGTTCCTCAGGAATCTTGGTATGGGCAGTCTCGACATATCCACGTGGACCTTCGTATCGAATCTCGCGGCCAACGAAAGTACTGATCATCGCCTCGTCTACGTCGTTGAATGCGTTCTGAGCGTCTTCCTCGTGGTTGAAGACGACAGAAATCGAGTTCCTGCGAAGTTGGGCTTGATCGCGAGCCATCCTCTCCCTCCTGAGCTGCCTATATTGCCGAGTCATTTCCGCGAAGTCAGTCTCGACGAACAGCTGCTTTGCGCCTGCCAGGTGAGTGTTCCATTTCATGTGGTCAGCCGTCATGACCTCGTAGAATCCGAGGAGCATCGATGCTGCAATAGTGGTCACGCGAAGCCGCTTCTTGCGAGCACGGGAGCCGACGCAAGCGTGGATGCGTTTCAAAGCCCACGCATAATGCTTCATTGAAGGTGTCGTATCGCCGTTTTGGAGTCTCGCAATGTGCAAGCTAGACAATGCGAGCATGGCATGTAGCAGTCCTTGGTGATGAAGCGCAGCCATCGGCATGGTATAGGTCCACAGTCCTTGGTGCGCCAACGGAACGTTTCCATCGGTGAAGAGCACAGACGAGTTGACTGGATGCCTCTCAAAGACCGACAAGCTCGGCCCAGTCGCAGAGATGAAATGTGCAAAGACACGAGCGGTTGCCGGGTTCTTCAGTGGGTTCGCGTGCCACTCAACCCGGTAATGCGCGAGCATGTTGTCCTGCAAGAACGTATCGTATCGTCGGATCTGCATGTTTGGCACATCGAAGTGCTGTCGCATGAGCACATTGTTGAGTGTATGCTGCCTTCTTCGGTCCTGCAAGATAGCTGCCGGGTTGTCGATATCCATGTCCTCATCAGAGTCCACGTCATAGTATTCATCGTCGACGGTCTCCACGGCCGCATCTGCGAGCCACTGCGAAGGCTCTTGAGGCCCTTGAGCGTGAGCTTCGTGCTCATAGAACTCGGGCGTAGTCGGATCTGACGGGCGTTGAGGTTGCGGTACGAATGCGGCAGAGAGAGGAACTGCTGTAGCATTGTATGGAGGTACTGCGCTCGTTACCGCGGTCGGCTGATAATCGATAGGGTGACTGAGTTCCGGTCGAGGCGTGTACGTGGGTGCAGCCCAAGACTGCACGTGGGCCCTGACCGGAGTCGATTCCTGCTCCCACTTCCGTGGTGGGGAGATGGAGGCAGCAGGCACTTGAGATGCAGGCACACTGTCTGGGACAGATGCACCAGGCCATGACTGATCTTGACCGGCCAGTGAAGGCCGGTGTGCCGCACCTTGATGTCCTCCACTGTACGCTTGAAGGACCTGCGGTGCTGTCTGGAAGTGTGTAGCAGGCTCAGGCTGGGCACTGGCAGGGATGGAATGGACCCAAGCAGTAGTAAGAGGTGTCTGATATTGAGATTCCTGCTGCGTCTCATCCTGTAAGCTGTCATGAGGTGAGGTTAGAGGAGTCTGGAAAGGTGGCTGTGTTTGCGATTGTGTCTCTTGTTGACGACCGTCGTGCGCATACGCAAAGGGAGTCTGGAATGCTGGCTGCGGCTGCGGTTGAGTCTCTTGCTGACGGTTATCGTAGGTAAGGGGGAAAGGAGGTTGAAAAGCCGGTTGCGGTTGCTGCTGTACCCCGTGTTGCCGTGTGTCGTAGACAGGGGTGAATTGTTCCTGGAACATCGGCTGAGGCTGCTGCTGCTGCTGGCCACCGATAGCGTGAACATAATTCATAGGCACTGTTTGTTGTATGAGACCCGGCTGTGGCTGCACGAAATAGCCAGGGAACGGCATCATCTGTTGAGGAATTGGAGCCGCGAAGCCGTTGCCAGGTTGCTGAAGGAACGGCATGAACTGATCAGGCTGTGGTGCGTACATGCTTGGATCGAGAATGTAGGGCATCTGACCCGGTTGCATTTGCATCATCGGTGCCGCCATAGGTCCAGTCTGGAAAGTGATATGAGCTCCTCCATTAGGGGCAGCACGATACTCGAAATGCGGAGGCCTGAAGACCACACGCTGGCTATAGCCTTCGCAGTGGCGTTTCGACTTGATGCAGTTTTTGCATACCGGCCGTTCTTCGCCGCACTTGATGCGACGTTTCCGACAAGTCAGACATCCAGTTTTGGTTCGTTTGCGGGAGAGGTTGGCCCTGAGAGCTGCCTCTGCCTTGCTGGTATCAGCACCGTCCTGGGCGGGCGTGTGGTCGCTGTCATCCTCAGACGCATCGTGTCCGGCGTCGGCATCCATTTGGCTGAAGGGTCGTTGTTGTGAGAGAGAGTCGTTGGTATAGGAAGAGCATGCTTTGGCAGAGTACCAAGTGAAGTGTTGGGGAAAGCGAGGGTGTGTCCGAGTGCCTGGCTCGGCCTCGTAGTTGTGCAGCAGGAATGGTTAGTGCGGTACGCGCCCGAGCTGGGATGCAGATGGTCGTGACAGCGTCCCGATGGTGCTCATGCAACGACGCACAGCATGGCGTGGCGTGGAGTTGTTCTGCGTGCAAAAGCCAATGGCAAGGATGCCTGTTGCTGATCGCAGGCCTAAAGATGACTGAGGCGCGCCAAGCGGCGGCTGAACCACGTGCTCAGACGGCGACGCCGCGAACCTACTGCACACGGCAAGAAGACTAAGCACACGGCGCCGAGCGCGTGCAGGGAGGGCAAGGAACCGCGGGAGGCTTGACATGCCGGCGGGATAAGGCAGTCGGAACTCTGGCCGCAAGATTGGGACTGGACACGGGTGAATCGGGGTGATTATTCCAAGGTCGGCAGGGTCCCGTTTCCGCAAGCCTGCCCCTCTCGTTCAGATCGCGGACGGCCATGAGGCTTGTGCGGCCATGGTCTCCAGCGTGGACCAGGCCGTGGCACAGTGGAAGTGGAAGCCGACCTGGGGATGCCATGCTCGTTTCGCCGCCTCTTGCAGCACACCACGAGTCGCGCCCTGCTGCTGCTCTGCCTCTGCCTGTAGACCACAGCAATCCACTGCATCGATCGAATCACTCGTGTCGCACTCTGCAACCGCGGCTGGCAAGGTGAGCATGCCCATTGGTGCGGATGCAGAAGGGACACAAATCCCCTGGTCGACTGCAGATTGCAGAGCGCAGGGCGAAGAGCCCGCAGCGTTGGATGTTGGGTCCCTTGGTCTGCGGTTTGTGATCCACGTTGCAGGCCAGCCGCCCTCCGCGCCACCGGTGGAGATCGAGCTTCTTCTTGTGGGTTGGTCTGCGAGTCTGCCTGCATGCACGCTGCCCGTCTGTCTATCTACAAAGCATCTGCCGTGCAACTCGCGGGCTTGAAACAAGGCGATGTAAAGGAGGGCAAGTAGGTACTTGTTGCCTTTTGTTCGTGTGTATACCGGACGGGTTCTTCGCCGCGTGCGCCGGCAAGAGGCAGTCAGCGATTCTTCACGTACGCCGGTGCCTGTTTCGCATCTCAGCATCCATCCTTCCCGCCTGGCCACACGGCAAATGTCTCACCTCTCGCCAAGCAGACAGCAGACATATCTAGCAGCCTTGGCCATTCGTGGGCACAGTCGGGCCGTATCAACGGAAGGGAAGGCATCCTCGGTTCCTCGTTTTCGGAGGATTTCTGAAGGATGCAAAGCATACCTACTTCTGTTGTCCCGAGGCCCATCAGAATCATCATACCACTACTGACCAACTGCGCCAGACGGGCCACACGGCACACAATGCGGCGTATTAGGCTTTCGCAACCTGTCCACCACCCAGCCGAGCAGACGGAGTAGCCGGGTACAGGCGTTGCTTGCTTGCCTCGTCGATCAGCCCGGAAGTTTGCGCCAAAAAAAGGCTGCAGCTTCTGCACATGTGGCTGGCTGGCTGGCTCACCGGACAAGAGCAAGCATGGCGGCTAGGTGCAGTCATCAATTGCTGTCCCTCCAAATGGTATGGGTACAACAATAATGGGGTGATCTGCTTCTGTAACAGAGTCGGTCCAAGGGTCGGAGTGCATGATACATAATAGCGTGCGGATGGGGAAAGAAACGCCCTGCCGATCATATCTCATCGTATACTAATACGATTTGTGGCACCTGAAGATCATAGATGAAGCTTGTCCAAAAGTTGACATGATGAGTGTCTATCAAAAAAGCTGGAGATCATCGATCTGTGGATGCATGTTGGTGTCGCACGACCTAAAAATACTCGGAGGTCTCGACAAAATTACCACGAGGTGACGCGAGATCGTCCAAGGAAATCCTGCCGCTGCCACCACCCGTGGCCGAGACTATACTGGTAATGAGACTCTCCGAATAGATTGCAGCCTCATTTCTGCAGATGATTCATCTTGATCGTGGCCCAATTGCTTGGTCGCTTTAGGAAGCTGCGAGCTACGCGCCCAGCTTGCATGTACGGAACAGTCGATCTCCACGAATGGTATAGGGTGAGGTTGGGTAAGTGGAAAGATCTGAACGCAAGGTAAGCTGAAGGCGGATTCCTGTAGACCAAGGTCTTGCCGCGTCAAAATGCAATTTCATGTATGTATTGTATGCAATGTCCAAGCGTTCGCCTCGATGCGATTTGTATGTATGCAAAACTCCAGAACCAATCATCTTCATGTCGTCTTCTTCGCCGAGTTTCCCCATGACCCAGCGATCTATCCAATCCAAATGCCACGATGATCGCGTCAATCTCATCCCATCTCACATGCTATCCTGGCGCCACGTACTCCGAACCCTCTTCCAATCATCCTGCTCCTTGCGCCCCCCATCCTTCTCCAACCCCATGCCGCGCTCAACCCACTCCACGCTGCCCATCTCGCTCAACCGGGAAAGCGCACGCGCAAAAGCAAAAGCCTCCTCGTCACCGGAAAAGATACTGCTCCCCTTCAGCATATTCATATTCATCCCCAAATCGTCCATGAGGCTGCGCATGCTGGCGTCCAGATCGGCGCCTTCGTCTTTGACTTCTTTGGCGGCCGGGTCGCCCGCGCTCGAGGCTTCGTCGATGGCTTTGCCGACTTCGACGCGCGACATGAAGAGCTGGCTGAGCGGCACCGCTGTGGTCAGGACGAGTTTCGCGCGCCCTTCGTACACGGCGTCGATGAAGGTGATGAAGCGGCGCGCGAGGTCGCGCGAGCGGTAGTTCATGCCTGGCACGTCGGTTACGATGAAGGCGTCGTAGCTGCGCACTAGTTCGATGTAGTCGGCTGCTCCGGTCGCTTTGCCGAGGAGTTCGTTGAAGGTGAAGTGGCAGGCGGTGCCGCTTGCTCGGGGGACTTCGATGTCGCGGCCCCAGACTGTTTGGGTGGCTTTGTGAGGGGGGTCGTTCTCGAAATCGCCGAGGTACTTGAACCAGTGCTCGGCGTGGCGGCCTGCGGTGGCGTCGATAGGATGGTGGTAGACGCCTGAAGGGGGGCGGGGGATTTTACGATAGTCGGTTGTTGAGTCGAGGTTGAGGACTTCGAGTCTGTTCGTCAAGAGCCGGATACAAGGGACGAACGACTCGCGCTGGATGCCGTTCTTGTAGAGTTCTGTCGGGTGTCTGTTCGACGTCGTGACCATCACGACACCGTGGGCCATCAACGATTCCATAAGCCGCCGCAGGATCATGGCGTCCGCGACATCTGTGCACTGAAACTCGTCGAAACACAGCACCGACGACTCCTTTGCGATCTTTGCGGCGACAAACGGCACGGCATCGAAGTCGTTACCCTTCGCCATCTTGATCTTGTGCAGCTCCTTGTGAACATTTTGCATGAAATTGTGGAAATGGATCCTCGTTTTTGAGTGGATGTTTCCCGGCAAGGTATCGTAAAAGAGGTCCATGAGCATCGTCTTACCGCTGCCCACATCGCCGTACATGTATAGGCCTTTAGGCAGGTTGTCATCAACATCCATGCGGACCTTCTCTTCTCGCTTCCCACCGAACAACGAGCCGAAGAAGCTCTTCTTGGTCGGTTGCAGCGATTCGAGTGTGGGAGGAATGACGAGCGGTGGTGTGTAGTTTGCCAGTCTCTGGTGCAGATCCTGCAGCGATTGTATGAGGGTCCGTTGGTGTTCGTCGTCTCGCAGTTTGCCGGCTTTTACTCTTGCGTTGTACTCTGCCATCGGTCCTTCAGGGCTGTACTGCTCGTCTCTGTACTCGGTCATGGTAGCCTGTCCTCTCCTGGCATTTTTCACTAGAGCCCCCATGCGCGGAGAGCTTCTGAAAGGTTGTATAGTCGCCCGCCGTCCAGTGCCTGTGATGCATCCCGCGCATAGTGCCCGCCGTTGTTGTTGTCGCGCCAGAGATCCCAGTCGTGCGGTTTGTGCCAGGCTTCGCAGCGCTCTCAGAGCATCTTTCGAAGCCATGGCTGGTTGAAGTAAAGTTGTTTTCGAACCTTGTTGTGTAATGCGCTCCAATCGGAAGGTCCAGTTGTTGGTAATGCCGCTTTCGAGGGTTTGCGACTCGATCGAGGGTGACTGGGCCCGGCGGTGACTCCTATGCGCAAACGCAGTGTCTCATGCGACCAAATATGTACACTCGAATAGAAAAGCACGGAAATCTGCTGTGAAGAACAACAGCTCACCTGAAGATCGACAAGGGGAGCAACCTGCGCGAGCGAGCCCTGCTGAACACCGGCCCGCTGGGCCTCGGCTAGGTCACGGATTGAAGAGAGTCCGGTCTATTGCCGCGAGTACCATATATGCTTTGCACACCCTTGTCGTCATCTACGGTTGTATAGTGTAGTGGTGAGCACATTGGTTTTTGAAACAGACATCTTGTCGATCTCAGAATACCGGGAACCTGGGTTCGAACCCCAGTACGACCTTTCCTTTTGCCTGATGGCGATAGGTCTGTTCTTTTTGGGTATGGAGCATAGCATATGATAAAGGGGACGAGTAGACTGTGGTATCGTGTAGATAAAGTGAAGTCGGGACGGGCTGCGAGATGAGAGATGCGACGAATTCAAGACCAGACTTTCGAGCGTCTAGCAGTGGAAGCTTCGAACATCTTCGGTCAGGCGATCTGGAAGGTAGAAGTAGGTAGCGTCGTGTTGTGTCGTGTCGTGTCTTCTAATATTTTGTGCACGAGCATGGTCGTGTGTCCGCTATGGAGGCAGACATGGAAGACCCTACATGTATCATGATTCTGTTCAGTGTGACACGGTAAACAACATTTATGCTTTCGCAAGGCTGAAGTTTCAGACAACATGCTGTAGTTGCATGCGAGGGTATTGGCGAGGGTCTTTAATTATACATATTGTACAGCTTTCGCATGGTCGGCAGACGATTGCGTCGTTGACTGCCTGTCTGCCTGTTTGTGACATGATCGTGAGGGCTTCCAGGGCGCAATGCCTTGCCACATGAATGTTTCTGATGTTCGCTCGTTGGCGCGGATGACAGCTTCAACCAAGCAGCTCCTTCACGATACCCGGCACCATCGACTTCTCAACATTCTTGCCGTCCAAGCTTCCACCAGGCGCAAAGATAGCCTTCATCACAGGTCCAGCCTTGAGGTCGGGCGTCTTGGCCTTGAGCTCATCGATAGTGCTCTTAATGGCAGCCTTCACATCTTCCACCGTCATGGTTTCGACGCCTCCAGCGTATTCGTTGAGAATGTCCACCTGGCCTTGCTCTTTCTCAACCAGATCCTCTCTGCCAGCAGCCTTGAACTCAGCACTGGCGGCCTTTGCAGCAGCCTGACGCTTCCTCAGCATTGACAGAAGCTGCATGTCGGTCTTAACCGGGTTGGGAGATTTGGCAGCATTGGTGACCTCGGCCAGAAGCGATCGCAGGACGTTCAGTCGCGGGGTGTCCTTCGCTCGCATCGCACTCTTGAGATCGGTCCGGAGCTTGAGTAGAAGCGGAGGTGCTGGCGGGTCGCTTGACGCGGGTGTTGCATATCGACGGCATTGCGCGAAGAGGGCATTCCTACTGGGAAGCTGACGCAGAGCAGGGGTTCTGAGGATGTGTAGTGACATTTTGTGTGAGATGTTTGCTGCTTTGTTTTCTTGAGACAGCACACAGCAGCCTTCACTCAATGCGACTGGAAGTTTGGGGGAGGCTGGAAGTCAAAAGCTGAGCTTGGACGCGCTTTCGCGCCGTTTCTCACATTCGGTTCAGAGCTGCGCGAACAATTGAATGTCAACCTCACTTTGACAATAAGTTAGACTTCCCTCATCGCCTCCCTATTGTGACCCCGAACATAGCTTCGCCTTTTTCGCCTATACACTTCTCCCATCTAACACGGACTTTCGACGCGACTCTCACACATGCCGGCGCGCACGTGAAAGCAATCCATCACACGTCCTTCGACCGTCGCGACAATCACCTGCACTTGCATCTCATCCACACATCATGGCCGCCGTCGCGCCTCCAGCGACACCTCAGCGTAACCTTCCTGGCGCATACTTCGCTACGCCTGCACCGGCGCCCTCGATCTTCTCGCAAAACGCGCAGGCATTGCGCCAACAACCTCCACCGGGACCTGCCCTCGCTCAGCAGAGCACCAGCACAGTGTCAAAAGTCGAACGGGCGGCGCAAACGATCAACGATACCCTTGCGGCTGAGCTGCGCTTCCCGGAGCTCGAAAGCTATGTCACCCAGGGCGTGAGCGGAGAATACGACCTTCCCAAGAATGCTGCTTGGAACCCATACCAGCCGCTCAAATGGCACGACCTCCCACCCAGAATCTTGGAGCAGGCCAACTTGGGCAGCGTTGCGATGAAGCTTGGATTCTTCGCGCCCCTCGGACATGCATGGGCTGCAGTGGACAACTGCCTGTACCTCTGGGACTACACCATGCCCAACCCTGACTTGATTGGATTCGAGGAGAACAGACACCCAATCGAGACGATCAAGCTGGTCACGCCCAAACCTGGCGTGTTTGTCAGTAACATCACACACCTGATTGTCGTTTCAACTACGACTGAAATGCTCTTGCTCGGTGTCGCACCCACGAACACAGAGACTGGCGCAAAGACACTCGCGCTATACAACACAAAAATGTCGATCCCGACCCGAGGCCTCGGTGTCAAGTTCATCGAAGGATCCAAAAAGACTGGCAGAATCTTCTTCGCCGGCAGCTATACGGAAGACATCTACGAGTTTACCTACCAACAGGAAGAGAGATGGTTTACGAGCAAGACCCAGTCGATCTGCCATACTGCATCCGGAGTGCCTTTCATCAACACTGGCAAGATGAAGGCGATCACACAATTCTTAGGTCCACAGCAACGGCCGAACTCGCTTGTTCAGCTTGCAGTGGACGATACGCGCAACTTCCTGTACACACTGAGCGATCGGAACGAGATCAAAATTTACATAATCCGCGATGGCTTGTCTCTTGCGCTCGCCCGATCCTTCTCAGGTTTGTTGCAAAGTACTGGACACTTCAACACTCGTACCGAGCTCCTTGTTGGCCGGGACGTGCAGCTTGTATCTCTCAGCCCAATCCCTGCGACAGAAGCTGGCAAGCTTGCCTTGGTCGCAAACACCAGTACTGGATGTCGGCTCTATCTTTCGCTCACTCGTGGCTATGGCGACCGGGCTGACTCCTTGAACGGCCCTACGAGCATGCAAATACTGCACATCCGCTTTCCTCCTTCAGATCCGAACGCGGCCCCTCCGGTGCAACAGTCAACAGCAGTGACCCCCTACAATCAGCCCGCAGCAGTCGGACCCGGTGCACCAGACACCACTTCCCGCTACCTCGACCACACTCACAAGTCTTATCGCTTCCCTCCAGGGTACTTCCTCGCGTTCGGACCTGACCCTGATAACGATGGCAAGGATCGAGTCTTCTGCACAGCCCCCGACTCAGCACGTCTCAAGAACCCTCAAGATGCCAGTCAGCTGAGCACGAGGTTCGCAGAGTATGGACAGTGGCTGAAGCTCAATGGCGCTACGACCGAAGTCTCGCTCATGACGGACGACTTTGGGGCCAATGGTGCTCCGATTGGTTTTGGCAACGAGATGGCGGTACAATTCGACGTTCCCGACACTGAGATTGGTATCTTGACCGGAAATGGCATTCAGACCATCCGCCGCAGGAGACTTGTCGACATCTTCGCCTCGCTCATGCGACACGCTTCTGCCGACGAGGAGGGATTGGAGGGCGACATCAAGCGTTTCGTTCGCACTTACGGACGCGGCGAGACTGCTGCCACAGCGCTTGCTGTTGCTTGTGGACAGGGTGTTGATGTGACTCCGGACTCGAGGGTAGCGAGCGTGACAGAGCCCGACGTTCTGGAGAGAGCTCGGTCAACCTTCATTGAGCACGGTGGAAAGCCCGAGTTCAATGCGAACGCAGTGGTGGACGGTGGTAGCCCAATCGACAGCGTTCGCCCCAGTCCAAGACACGAGGGCCTTGCGCTTTACATCAGCCGTCTCTTGCGGTCGATCTGGAGCGCTCGTGTCATCACGGTGCAGGCTGTCCCTGGCGTTGTAGGAAGTGTGGGATCAACGATCAAGATCGAGAAGCTGCGTAGCATCCAGCGTGACCTGACCGAGCTTCAGCGATTCCTTGACAGCAACAAGAGTTTCATCGACGGCTTGGCTGGAGCGCAGGCACTCGGCAGAGTCGGATCGAGACAGGAGGAGATCGCGCTTCAAGGCGAACACCGGGCGATGACCAGCCTTGTGTTACTGATCGCCAAGGTCATCGAAGGCATCAGCTTTGTTCTCGTCTTGTTCGATGAGCGCGTGGAAGACATTCTTGCGTCACTCTCAGAAGAAAGCAGACAGAAGGCGAAGGACCTGACCTACGAGGCGTTGTTCGTCACCCCCACTGGCGAAGAACTTGGCAAGGAGCTTGTTAAGGCTATCGTCAACCGGAACATCGCAATGGGCAGCAACGTCGACACGGTAGCGGAAGCTCTTCGCAGAAGATGCGGTAGCTTCTGCTCGGCTGACGATGTGATCATCTTCAAGGCCCAGGAGCAAGTCAAGCGTGCTGTCGAGGCTGGCTTCCAGTCCGAGGCCGGCCGAACACTGCTCAACGAGAGTCTGCGATTATTCCAGAAGGTTGCTGGCAGTCTGACTATTGGTGAAATCGGTAACGATAACCACGACGGTCACGTCAAGTGGGCCGTCGGTCATTACGAGAACATGCAATTCTACGCTGGCGCTATCCAGCTGTGTCTCAGTGTCGCGGATGAGAAAGACAAGTCCGGACAGGCCGCGGGCTACTTGAAGGACGAGAAGCCCGACGCTGACCCCAGATCAGCAGCGTACTGGGTCAGGGAGCAGTGCTACCATTTCATTTTCGCAATGATTGAAAAACTTGATAAGGAGACGCTCGACGCTACGGCCGGCATGGAGGGCCAATACAGCGTTGCATCAAAACGCCGCAATGAGGCATACGATGTCATCAACGGCTCCAGCGATATGGTGTTCCAGACTTGCCTCTACGACTGGTATCTCGCAACTGGCCAAGAAGACCGTTTGCTTGAAATCACAAGCCCATTCGTCAAGACATTCCTTCGCGAGCGAGCCAATGACTGGGACAGGCAGGCAGCCGATTTGCTCTGGAGATACTTTGTGCACAACAACGATTATTTGGAGGCTGCCGACACCCAGCTCCACCTCGCTCGTGGGCAATTCCCGATCACACTGGAGGAGCGCATGGCGTACCTGTCCCGCGCTCGTACCAACGCCTCGACACGGCAATCGGCACTCGTTGAATCACGCCACTCAAAACAGCAGCTGTTGAGTGACATTGACACTCAGCTCGAGCTGGCCAGCATCCAGGACGACATCTACCAGCGCATGAAGCACGATCCCAGAGTAACAGACGAGCGTCGCCCGGAGATCCTGAGTTCCCTCAACAGCGCCATCCTCACCATCGACGAGCTGTACAACACCTACGCTGACCAAGCCGGCTACCACGATCTGTGCATCCTCATCTACCAGGTCGCAGACCACCGCAACCCCGCCGACATTCGCACCAGCTGGCAGGAACTGATCACCCAGACTACCCGCGAGGCCCTCTTGCTCCGCGATTCCCTGCCCTGGGAAGCCGTCGGCGACAAAGTCCGCAACCTCGGTCGCCGCTTACAAGGAGCAGACGCCACTTTCCCCGTGCAAACCCTCCTGCCCATGCTCGAACGCTACTCACTCGAAGACGCCGCTAGGGGCGCGCCTAAGACGTGGGCGATCGACATCTTCCTCAACGTCGACATTCCGCACGAGGCTCTCCTGCCCGTCCTCGAGCAGATCTACTACGGCAACGAGCACCCCTTCGTCGGAACTCAAAGGCGCATCATCGCCGCGCACATGGTGTACGTGGTCAAGACCTGGCTCGAAGGCTCATCTCGCCGGGGCGAGCGAATCCCCTTCGGAAGCGAGGAGAACGCTGGCTTGTGCGTGGACTTGCTCAGGGGCCTGCTCGCTGCCAGAGATGCTTTGGTCGGCGAGGACAGGTCAGACGCGGAGAAGCTGCAGAGTGCTATCCAGAGGATGATGAGGTAGAAAAAGATCTGGGAAAAGGCGAGGCGAGGGTGGCAAGCACGAGGGTTTCAATTTGGAAAAAAGAGCGACAATTCGCGTTAACGTTGTCGGTCCAGCATTCGGGCGGATTTGCATTGGGTTGTTTTGGTTGTTTTTCTGCGCGAGTTTCTAGCAGCGGTGGCGTTGTTGTTGTTGTCTTTCCAAGGCACGGTCAGTCAGAGTGAAGGGAGATTGAAAGAAATGTAACACCATCAAGAGATAGATAATCGATTTGGGTGTATACTATCACCTGCACGCTACACATGCTTCCGGCTCCAATTGCGCCAGCCACATGCTCCTGCCATCACTCAACAACTGCTTCGTGCATGATTTGAAGATCTGCTTGCACTCGGGGAAAGGCGTAAAATGCATCTCAAAAATTGACTTGGATACTTTGCAAACGGCCAGCGATGTAAAGTAAGTCAGGTGCCTCATGCCGTCGAACCCCCAAGGAAAATGCAACCAGTGTCATTTGAACCCCATTCATCAAATCCATGCCCTCGTCCAGCCGCCCAGCGTAACAACAACATCAACCTTTCAATCCGCATCAACAGAACCTCAAAACCATCTTGACGTTGTCGTCCTGGCAGCCGTGGACCTGGTCATCATACCTACACCCCCATCGTTAGCTCAGCCATCATATCCAGACAACACAGTCCCACCCAATGTCAAACATCAAACATGGAAGGGAAAAGAACGCTCACGTCGTCCCCCCACCGCACCTCCCCCCCTCCCAACTAGTAACTTCCCACTTCTCCTCCCCCTCAGCAAATGGATCCCCGCCCACATTGCCCACGCTCCAATACAGCACATTCGCATCCGTGCTCGTGCCCCAGATCATCTTGGCGGTCCCATTCGCCCAGAACTGGTCGGTTCTGGCTACTCCGAGGCTGTTGCCGGAGCCTATGATCGGGGACGTCCAGTTGCCGCCCCCCGAGGCGAGGACAGAGGGGCCGGTGACGGAGCCGGTGCTGTTGACGTTGACGACGTAGAGGGTGGTCGAGGGGCACCAGTTCCAGACTTCTTGGGTGGAGAGGGCGGTTACGGTGGTGGTGGTGGTTAGAAGGGTGGTGAGGAGGAGGGTTAGGGGGGTGGTGGTTGGGGGGTGCATGGTTGCGAGGTGTTCTCGGTTAGTTGGTTGTGGGATTGGAGGGTTGGCTGGTTGGTCAGTCGGTTGTGGGATCGAAGGTAGTGGTGGCGTTTTTCAACACTAGAAGATGGTGGGCAGAAGGGCTTTTTGTACACCAACCTGCGAAGCTCGGACGGAGGTTGCGATGTTGGGGATAAAGAATGGAAAGCCGCAGGGAGCGTCATGCCGTCGTACTTGGGTCACTTCTGTGCGTTGCTGGCGCAGGGGGTTTCGAGTCTTCGTGGGCCGTTCGTGCACTGTATGTAACTCGCCTGTCAGCCGCACGTTCCTCTGCGTCCAATTGACAGTGTGCTCCTTGCAGGTCAATGGTTTTTTCGTCCCTTGCATGTGAGCCAATGTCTCGCTCCTTGTGCATCGTGTTAATTGTTCGGGATTTTGTACGACTCGGAAGATGTGGGCGCCATTGTATGAGATCAAGTAAGGAAGCATTTCAAGGAAACCAGAACTTGGTATAAGCATGCTAGGTACTTTTTTTTCTTTGATTTGCAGACAGTCCACAATGCCTCATTATTGCCTCTCAGCGATCCGCAATCCCCAACTTGGAAGGCCGAGAGTAATGCCGTTGGTGCTTTCGAGCACAAAGTCATGCGCGTTTGTTTCATCGTGCTCGCGGCTCGTCTCGTGGTCGTAACTTGGCACTTTCGCCAGGTGGTGGTAAGTAGTATTGTCCGTCGTTACTGAGATCACGGTGCGGCGCCCTGCTTGGCCTTGGACGCAGTTTGTGAAGCCTCTGCAATGCAGTTGTTAGCCATGTTCCCTCAAACTCCTCCTCCTCGTGACATCCGGAAATAGCTTTCGTACCTCTCCTCGTAGCATCCTCCAGCAGCGGCGTGTCCACGGCGTTGGCAGGCAGGTGCACGTAGCGCACCACGCTGCCGCGGATAAAGACGTTCTTGACCGAGCTCTGTTGTAGCAGAATAGATGCAGCAATCAGCAAGCGTTTCCTCACTGTACCCCGAAGTGCCCCATCCCAAGACCGCTATGTCCTGCAGGAGCCCATTTTGCACGCCTGAAAACCGCCTCAAGTTCCACCTCGTCCTCGTATCGTGTGTTCTTCTTCTTCCTCTTCTTCTCCTCTTCTTACCAGGTGAGGGTACTTCATCTCCTCGACCACCGAGATGTCGTCCAGCTTGATGTTGAGGTACTGGTCCACGCTCTTCAGCGTGCCGCGCACCGAGATGTCATTCTTGAGCTCGACGGTGACCTCGTGGTTCACCAGAGTCTTGAAGAAGCTGTGTACCGCAG
Source organism: Cladosporium phlei (assembly GCA_003614995.1). NCBI lineage: Eukaryota > Fungi > Ascomycota > Dothideomycetes > Cladosporiales > Cladosporiaceae > Cladosporium > Cladosporium phlei. The sequence goes on from QZFA01000017.1 coordinate 210,851, forward strand.
AACATATACCGTCAGCCTGTGCGCTTCTTCTATCGTTTGACGTCCGTCCATCCCGAGCTTCTAGTGCCTTTGCGCGCGGTGGAGTTCTGGCGCGGTGTGATCGACTGTGTGCGGGCGCGTGATGTGCAGGCTGTCGGCGCACTCGATCTCAGGGGTTTGGACATGGGCTCACCTGAAGAACAGCATTCTGGTAGTATGTGAAATGTGGTATTTGGGCTAGAACAGAGCATGCTCTGGTTCGAAGTTCCTGGTCTGGCCGCGAAGTCGCACATGCGTCGCTCCGAAACGCCGAACGTCACTCACAGAGGGTCTGAGATCGATTGAAGAGAGGAACTTGATTCAAGATGCATTCGACAAGTGCAAACAGCACTAGTAGACCAATCGATTACTCGAAGTCATGTACAGAGCCTTAGGTATGATACAACAAGCAAGAATATCAACAAAACAAAGTCTTAGGTCAATTTCTGCCATCACCATGCCAGTATCAACCACCCAACTTCTTCTGCAATTCCAACAAGAACCACTTTTGCCTCTCTGCGGCTCCGCTTACGTCCACATGTACGCATCGCGGTGTGGTAGTCCCAGAGCGAATGGTCGACTTGCTGTTAGCGATTCTCTTCCTGATGCCGAGCCTAAGCAGAATCGTGAATCAGCGTAAGTTGTGAACCGAATGGTGTGCAGATCAGATCAGTTCTCGGCTGGATATCCTGTGATAGTATGTATGATATATTGTATATTATGTGAACATGAGATGTGAGAAGATCGAAAAGACATCAATCAATCATCTCTTACCGCTGCCGTTTGCGATTGATGAAGACGAGACCTAGGTAGGCGATGATGCGATAGACGAGGCCGATGAGAAAAAGCATGCTGTTGAAGAAATTTGTCAGTGTCTATTTTTGATGACAGATGCGAAAGGGGGATGGTGACTTACCCGATGTCGAGGCTATACTGTTCCAAGGTATACCCAACCGCGACCGCAGCGTGGTCGATCTGGTACAGGTGCACCAGAGGGAGTAAATTTTCGCTGAAGTATGCCTCGGTGAACCAGACGCCCGGACTCATTCGCCAGAACCATTCCATATGCCACAACTTGACCTGTCGGAGAGGCGGCGCGACACCTCCCAAGACTCCTATGATAAGGGAGGCCAGCACCGCCAGGAGAGGGCCGTTTTCGCGCTTGACAACCATGGCGATGCAAGACGCCAGCCCGTAGATACACCAGAAGTACATCAAGTTTGCTGCATACATCTGCGTAAAACCCATCAGTGGCGTTGCGAGGACGGACAGGAAGATGGTGAAGTGCAAGCTGCTAAGGACGATCCGCGGGAGAGTGGAGAATAGTTTGCCAACGTAGTATGCGCTACGGCTGTGGCCGGAAGCAGTCTCGCGCCAGTAGATCAGTTTTTCCTCGCCAAAGACCCAGAAACCAGGCGCGGAAGCAGCCAGACCGATGGCCATACCACCCAGGAGACCAAGTTGGGGTATGCCTTGATAGTCGACTGCGCTGCTGAGTATGGTGAACGGAGGACGGTAGAGGCCTTGGAAGAGATGGCCCTTGGCGGAGAAAGCAGAGAGCCCTATTATCAGCCCTGCAAGACCACCAACGCCGATCTCGAAGAAGAAGCTGGTTGAGTTGCGGACTTGCTGGGTCATGGCGCGCTTCCAGCAGTAGTAAACTTGTGCTGGCCAACTGGCACCGCGGGCCTTCATGGTCAAGTGCAGCTCGTGTTCCTGCTCGATGGTACTGTTCAACGACTGGTTGCTGATGCGCCGACTGTGTCGTGTCTGACTTTCTGATCCGTAGACTGAAAGATGTCGCGTGTGTGTCATGTACTGTCCGGTGCGTTTCCACTCATCGACCAGGTATTGAACACCCCATTCGTGCTTTTCACTGCTCATAGTATACTGACCGCCAGCGCCCGTGATGATGTCCATCAATGTGTCGGCAGGATTGGCCTTCTGGGGAAAGACGAAGCCCATGCTTTCGAAGTAGCTGTGGACTCCCTCCGTTGCTCCACTGTAGACACTCCGTCCGGAAGCCAGTAGAAGCAGTTGGTCAAACTCGAAGAAGATCTTCTCACGAGGCTGGTGGACGATGGCAACAACGGTCACACCAAGCTTGCTGACGGCTTTGAGTAGGCGCATGATCGTAGAGGCACTCGCGGCGTCCAGTCCAGACGTTGGTTCGTCCAGGAAGATGGCCATGGGCGCTGCTGCCAACTCTATGCCGATATTTACTCGTTTACTGATCTCATCGTCAGCATCGTCTTGCATCGCCTTCTCTGCATCCACCATGGAGGATCGACTTACCGCTGTCCACCCGAGATGACCGGCTTCACCGCATCTCCCACGCGCATATGCTTGACGTGCGTAAGCTGCAGGCACGCAAGTAAAGAGTCGACGTGATCTTGAATCTCCTTGTCTCTCCAGCTCGCAGGCAGCCGGCATCGTGCTGAATGTAGGATGTTCTCCCTGACGGTCAATTCCGGAAAGACGATGTCGTCCTGGGGCACGTATCCAATCAACTTCTTGTACTTGCTCATGTCCTTCGACCAGCCATTGATTTTGATCGCGCCGCTCGTGAGATTCGCTTTGCCCATCAAGACGTTCAAGAAAGTACTCTTGCCGGCACCAGAGCCACCCATGACGCCCCACATCGAGCCTCTAGGCATGGTGCCTGTCACCTCTTGCAATATCTTGTTGCCTCTTCTCGTTTCGTACGTCAAGTTCTCGAAGTCGAAGCTCAATCCAATGGATTGTGTTGTGACGGATCTGCTGACAGAGCGGATGAAGCGTTGGAGGTCGGGATTGTTCTGAAAGTCGGCTTCGATCTCCTCGTCGCCGAATGTTGAGACCTGATCGTCATCGACGTAGCCATCCATGTTGTCGACTCGTCCGTTACTGCGACGTGTGTGCGCGATGTGAGGAAGCTGAGGAGTGAGTGTGGTGCTCGATGCTGGCGAGGCGTCCCTAGGCGTGGTGAGAGAGATGCGTGGAGAATTGTTCGCTGTCCTGTTGGGAGTCCCGAGAAGTTCAGTGGCCTCGTACAGATCCGATTTGCGTGCCTCATACGCATCGGGCGTGGTGTACTGCTTCGGTCTACTCTTTCTCCATTTGCTGACACCGAAGCAAACAGCGACCAGTATCCCCAGCAAAACATCTACCACCAGGGTCACCCAAAGTGGTGCCAGTACGATCTGATGGTCAGAGCCGGCCGGGCATAGCGACCCGTATGTGCAGTTGAAAGGAGTCTGTGATCCAGACGGGCAGAACGTGCCTTCGGGGCATTTGATCTCTTCTTTGCCATTTGGGCAGTAGTAGCCGTTGGCACAAATCTTGGGCTCCAGTACGCCTTGTACGTTACACGTCTGACGCGTGGCGCGCATCATCTGACACTCCTCATACGGTGGACAATATTGCGGTGGGTGATCGTCGTCCGAGTTCGGGCCTGTCATTCAATGAGTTCCAGCGATCGGTCAACCATCGCGTGACAAGAAGACTTACAATGGAATCCAGGCATGCAAGTGTCGTTTTCGGCCAAAGCGACAGGTAACGATCCGCGGCGGTAGCATCCTGTCTGCGTCCAGTTGAGTGAGTATGCATAGGCGTTGAAAGTAGCTCCCTGCATGTTCTCGTCCTCGAAGTTTTCCAGCAGGTTCTTGTTAAGTCGGCCAGCATCCTGTACCGCCGCGCTCTGCACTGGAGTTAGAGTAACAGCATTGGTAACGGTCGCAAGATCGATGGTCGGGTAGGCTGCCGCAAGTTGGTCGTCCATGATGGCGACGGCTTTGCGTCTCACGCCGGAAAGAATGTTGGTGCAGTATGGCGAGGTAGTGCTGTGATGGTAGACTGTGAGTATAGAGTGAAAGAGATCGAATCACTGGGAAGGCAAGCAAAGTGCAAAGTAAGTCTACACCGGTAGGAAGGGAGGATTCGAAGACGTCAAGCACCTTCCTGGTATTCTGGTAGGGCAAGCAGCAACCAGATAGCTTATAGCGCTGCGTGCAACAGAGCCCATGGAGTAAAATGAGAGAGCCACGCGATGGCGCAGCCAACATCCTACCAAGGGCGGTCTAAGCATGGGAGGCATTCCTTCTTGTATGGATCCCTGGACGAACGGGCGCAGATGTCATGCCATGCAAGAGGTGCACATATATCAGCGTTATGCAGCCCGCGGAGGTACAGTCGAGAGGGGACACCTGGTCTTGTTGGTACACCAGGCTACTGCTGAGATCATCTGTGCATGTCGAAGGCTGAGCCGCACGGCAAGGCTGAGAGAGCCGCAAATAACGTGCAGGGCGTGATTGGGCGGTGACAAGTGCCCAGCAGTGCACACCGGATGACGGCCGGGATAATCTTTTTATGGCACGAAGGATTGAAGCCGTCAGGCGTAGGCTGGGGGTGGAAAAGTGGTGACTATGCTGAAGCCTGAACAAGGGAAGTTGTTGGCGGTCTTGGAGGTTGGAAACGAAGGACGCCTAGCGCTTCGCTTTGCCCGCCAGGCCCGCAGAGTTGCCGCGACCCAGCCACGTCGTGATCGGATCGCAGTGATGAGATTGAACTGGACAGGATCACGCCTGGCGAGTTTCTCAGGTACGCCCGAGAGCATTGGTATGGCATGCATCTAGACGTTGTCTGGCTTGTCAATGGCAGTTGGCGGCGTTGGGTAGGATTCGGCATTGACAATAGGTAATTTGCGTCGACGAGGCGGTGCAGCGTGAGACACCGAATGAGGACGAAGGATGAAGGATTCATGCACTGCCTTCAGCCAGCTTCAAGTCTCAAAAGTCCGCGCCGGTGAGGCTCTTGGCGTGATGACAACTCTGATCAGTGGTATCCGCATGTTTCTGCTCATATAGCTTGTGTGTGCCGTCTCCGTCATACTACAGCATTTACTGCTACTTTCATGCACAATGCACCTTGACACCCAGTGATCAGGAAGCGAACGCCGCGGACCTGGCTTGGCTTACGGGCCATCGTGCCGAGCGTGTCTTGTAGCCTGTACCGTGTACGTGACAAGTACTGTTCGCAAGGGTATCGACCAATGTTATAGCCACAACTATACAACGTAGACTGAACAGCCCGCCTCTGCTTTACGCTCCATCGACCGCCTTGCTCTGCCTTCCAACCCATCTCCTCACACTCGCCCATTTCTCGCTCTTCGTCTCAGCACCTCCGAGCTCGTTGCCGACCTCAAACACAGTCGTTACGCCGTCGAGCCCACCCACAGCGACATGTTTGCCCTGGTTCTTCTCCCACGCGAGCTTGTTAAGACTGCGCAGCGCATACGGATCCTTCTCGATGTGGCTCGGTGTCGTGCTCGCCACGGGCTCATCGCTGCTGGCGCTGATATCGAAAATCTCCAGCTTACCATCGCCGTCAACGCAGCCAAAGACGCCAGGCTTCGTAGGCGACCATTTCGCGCTGTAGATTGGGTAGTCGCGTGCGATGGATATGAGTGGGGCAACAGTCGATGCAGCGCCCGAGAGTGAGTTTACGGTTGTTGAAGTTGGTTTAGCACGCCAGACTTTGACTGTCCAGTCAAGACCACAAGACACGAAAATATCGCCGAGGTCGACTTTGCCATGAGCTGGGTGGAAGTCAATGCCTGTGACGGGGGCTTCGTGACCGCGGTAAGTGCAACGAGCGTCTACGCCAGCTTTGGCGCCCGCCCGGTCGTAACGGTGTATCGGTAGAATGTTGCCTTGCTCCGTACCGGAAAGGAAGGCCGTGGGGTCTGAAGCTGGGAATGAGGTGCATGTGGGCGCGACGTCGTCGGTCTTGTACGCGGCAGGATTGGGAGAGTGAAGCTCGAGATACTCTTGGGGTAGAGTGAGCATGTCTGTTGACCAGGCGCAGACCACACCGTCGGTGCTTACCGACACGACGGAACTGGAGTTCTGCGTGCCAGTGACTGCAAGAGAGTAAATCGGGTGAGCATGGCCGCTTCGACCGCCAGTCAAAGGTGTCTTCTGTACAGGTTCGCCGGTGCGCTGATTGCGGGCGCGGGTGTCCCAGAGGCACAGTTGACCGCTGTAAGTTCCACCAAGAATCAGAGATGGGTGGTACGGATGGAAAAGGCACGAGAGGAGGTCGGAGGTGGCGTGCAAGCTGTATTCTGGCCGACCTTTGAGGTGCATGTTCCATACATTCAATAGACCAGGAGGTGTGTGTGGTGATTGCTGCGATTTCGTGTATGCCGTGCACAAGAGTTCTGGGAACTTGGGGCTGAAATTGATGTCGCTGACCATGCGCTTCCTGCCCATGGCTTCAGTAAGGTCGAATTGCATGACCTCCTTGATCCTCCGACCTTTCCGACCAGTGTATTCGTCGTCATCGTTGGCCTCTCGGTTTTGCAAAGCGTAGTCGGCCAGAACGTCGTACTCCTCGTCCAGTGCTCGTTCGATGACTTTGCTGCTCCGCTCCACGAAATCCAGAAAGTCGCTGCTGCTCGTGACGGCGTTCAGTTCCTCAGGTTCCAGTGCTCTGGCTGGGAATCGCGCCTTTTCCAACTCCGCTCGTTCCTCCAGCTGCAAGGCCCGCAATTCTTCTTCAATCTCCAGCCTCAGCTTCTGTCGGATTTGCTCCTCCTCGATTTCGATTTCACGATGGCTCAGCTTCCGTCGCCTCCTCGAAGGGCTCCTCGGGGCTCCCTCGCCTTCCTCTGTGTCCTCGCTCGAGTCCTGCACCGGCTCGTTCCATGGCTCCGTAGTTTGCACACCCTTGCTGTATGTGATGTACTCCGGCTTCGACTCCACGGGGATCTCGTAGACTGTCGTCAGCTCGGCGAATGAGAGGGTCTGCGTATCGGTCGAAGCATCCTGATATGTCCGTGTTGTCGGAGTTCCTGGTGCTCGCTCGCGCGATTGTTCGTCGCTGGCGCGCTTCTTTCCGGCTGGCGACGAGGAGGATGGTCGATCGACAAGGGATGAGATCAAGCTATCCAAATCCTCAGTCCGCCTCACCCTTGAGGGAGTAGGAGAGGCTAGCTGGATGGTCAGTCAGTCTCCGGTCTTGAATGCGACTGCGATCCATAGTATTCACCTCGCTGACATCCAGGCTCTGGCGGTTGCTTGTGAACTCCTTCTGTCTCAACTCGCGCTGTTTCTTGAGCTCTGCGAGCTTCGCCTTCTTCGCGAGGATCTCATCCTTGCGCGATTGTAAACTCGACATGTTGCGAGATGAGATATGTTGAACAGAGGAAAGCGCCCAGACAATATGTTTTATTGTTCTGGTTGCAATGTTGATGTTCGAGAGAATGCACTTGAACCCTGGTGTCTCATTGGCGCCCTGTTGAACTGGCGCTGGCTGGCGGGAAAGATCACGGAAGAGCTCCGTCTGGCTCCGAAAACATGGACCAGTCCAGCACCTCGCGACCACCACCACGCCGCTAACCCCATCCCACCCCATCTACACTTCGTCACTCGCAACTCGCCATCCTCAAACCTCAAGAGTCGAGCCATTGACACCACCGCCACCACCGACCTCCACTCCGACCTCTTTCCCGGATCACATAATGTCTTCTACAGGGGTGAATGTAAGCCATCCAGCGCAATGAGCGCGAGCCCAATCGCGTGCGCAAAGCGTGATGCCGTCTACCGGCGCCCACAAGAAGAATGCTCTTCTGACGCTTCACCATTTCAGGTCCTCCGCTGGGGCGCTCTCGCCTTCGGTGTCTTCTACGGATTCTCACACCAGACCGCGATCTCGAGCAAAGACAAGATCGCCGCTGCGAAGCACGAGTACGAGCGCAAGGAGAACCTCATCAACCAGGCCAAGGCTGCCTGGGCACAGAAGAACGCGCCCAAAGGCCAGGGCAACGGTGGTAAGTGGCGCGCGCTGTTGTTCAATCAAGACAGAGATCAAGCATTGGGAATTGCACGATGGAAGAAGACGAAGAAGAAGAATGAAGACATGGGCACATGGCGATTGGATCAAGCCACTACTCTCATGACACGCACTAACAACCATGTAGTTGTAACAGACCCCAACGACCCCAAGTTCGACCTCGAGGCCGTCCTCAACCAGCTGCAGAAGGACAGCCCTTAGATTTGTTACACCACTTCTTGTGAGCGGAGCGAGGTGGTAATGCAGAGCTATTGGAGGCAACCGAAAAGCGTGGAGGAGAGCGGCCGGATAGGTCGCTGACTAGAAGGATGGGTTCTGCTATCTGCGCGCAACCTGGAGATACCCCTTCCCCATGGCCGCGTTGTATATATGTCTGTATACTACCGTGTTGAGCGAATGGCATGTCAACTTTGGTTACCTATCCTCTAGGAAAGAGTACATGAATGCTCCTGCTTGGAGAGAGTATGGTCCAGCTTAGGAGAGCAGTACATACCTGTTCCAAATGTCTGTAATATGGTGTTAGGTCAGCAGCACCATTGAGACTTTAATCCTACCCTAGGCGATTTTATTAGCTCGGGTCTAGCGTTTCGGTCGCGCGTGGATGTGTTGGCACCCTTTAGGTCGCTTAAGCTCCATCCTGCGTTCTTCCATCTCGTGAAAGGTACGCACGCAACTACTGTAGCAATGGATAGTTGACATTATTGTTTGCCATGTCGACTATGCTGCCTATCTATGTTCGAGACGCTCGGTCGGCGCCAGCTCCACAGGAACTGATGTGGAGCACATTTCGATGGCACTTGTGAACGGGACTTGCAAGACTCGAACTAGACCAATGAACGCGTAACATCACACATGGCCTATCAACAATAGATAACTTTCTTCCTTGTGCTCGACTTCACTTACCCAGCAATCACAGAAACTTAAACCCTGGGGAGTGGAATCGGACCGCCAGCCCTCATACACCGCCCCCGTTCTACACCAACTAATAACATGGCTGCCACGAGCACCCTCCGCCACCCTACCATTGGGGATGTCATCGGCAACGCAGACAGTGAAGGCGTGGTCCAGTACCTAGGTCTGCAGTATGCAACATTGGCCGATCGTTTCGCGCCGCCGCAGTTGGAGCAGTATTCGCCAGACGGCGATGTCGACGCCACCAGGGATGGGTGAGACTCGAAAGCCCACGATCTACGCCAACTCATCAGAGCAACTCTGACAATCTGAACAGACCACAAGTCCTTGCCCGCTCAAACGGAGCGGACTTCGAGGCCACACTTCTGCAGTACTCATTGCCATATGATCGCGATGCTGTGCGAATGTCGGACATCGAAGGATTGAACCTCAATATCTGCGTTCCAGCTAATGTCGATGCTTCAAAAGATGGCGGCCTCCCAGTCTTCGTTTTCATCCACGGTGGTGGCTTTCATGGCGGATCATCAAGCTTCCGATCACACGATCTGGCACGTCTCGTTCGTCTCAGTGTCGCCAAAGGAATGCCCACCATCGCGGTATCTCTCAACTACCGAGTCGGAGCTCCAGGATTCATGCACTCGGAAGAAATGAAGCAGGCCGGCTACCTACCCAACAACGGCTTCCGCGATCAACGAACCGCGCTCTTGTGGTTGCAGAAGTACATCCACGGCTTCGGGGGCAACACGGAAAATGTGACTCTCATGGGCGAGAGTGCTGGAGCTGTGAGCACGGCAGTCCATCTTCATTCCAAGCAACCGTTGTTCAAGCGTGCGATGCTCATGTCGGGTTCGACACTACTCATGGGTCCGGCTCCCTTGGAATTCGGCGAAGCCAGTTATCAGAAAGCTTTGGGGGCACTGGATCTGGAATCGCTAACACCAAAGGACAGACTCGAGAAGCTTGTCAGTATGGACGCATATCAGCTCAGAGACGCATTGGGGGAGAGCGGTGTAGTTCAACAAGTCTCGAGGCCGTTGGTTGACGGCGACCTTTGTCCCACGAGCGTGGAATTCAAGGCTGTTATGGAAGGTACCTTGGAGCTTCCGGGGAAGCAGTGGTGTGAGAGTTTGTTACTGGGAGACTGCGCGTTCGATGTAGGTAACCCAATGACTGCATATCGATGGCAGATCAACTGACAATCCTGTGTAGGGAAGCATCCTGGGACTCCCCTTAAGTGGGAAGAGGTCCGGCATTGCTAAGGCTTTTACGGCCTCGATTTCCGAGAGTTTGCCTGAAGTCATCGCCTCGCGGTTGTTCGACAGCTATGGTATTACTCCGTCGACCGAAGACGGTGAAGCTTTCGAGAAGGTCCTCCAGTTCGGCGGCGATATGAGCTTCTACGCTCCAACATTGGCGTCTGCTCAAAGCATGGAGAAGATCATGCCAGTGTACATGTATCGCTTCAATGAGTCGAACGACTGGCCGGGACCATGGCAGGGTCGATCAACACACATTCACGACTTGACGTATCTTTTGCAGAACTTCAACGACCATCTAGATGGTGAGCAGGCTCGCTTGGCTGAAGAGTTCGCTGCAGATGTGATTGCGTTTGCGAATGGCCAAGCGCCTTGGCGGCGATGGACAAAGGACCAGAAGACTGCGAAGGTGTTCAAAGTGGGTGGAAAGTTTGAGGTAGAAGACGTGCCCGAGAAGACTGGCAGAAGAAGTATAGTGTTGGATCTGGCGGGTGAAGTTGGTTTCGATGCGCTGAAGGGCGCATTCGTCCGCTTCATGATCAGCTAGTTGACGACATGAGATGTGCATTTGATCCAATAGCAACGGGGATCGGAGTATGAACGACTTGACGATGTTGACGTTACAGACATGCAGCCCTCACTCATGTGCCCACGGACCCCCTCGCATCTGACCTCACTTCACTTGGACCCCGCTGTCACATGCCAAATTGCTTGGCTCCAAACGCTCTTTCCTCATTACTCACACGCACTCAGACTCATTTCCTCAACCGACACAACCTCGCGCATACCTCATCACCGCCTGCAACAAACCGAGACTATGCTTCAATTGTATTGACAAGACAAAGCACGCTCGGCTACGTGCTTGCATGCAGCACAACCACCACCAAACGTCAACAAACAATGGTCGCGCCTACTGAGGAAAGACCGCAGGTCATCCTGCTACTGCCTGTTCCACTCGTCTACCAGGCAAGCGGAGAAGGCAGCACCATGGCTCCACCATCAGCAGCTCCCAAGAGCTCGCACGCCAAATCAACATCCGGAAAGCAAAAGAGTGTGCCCAAGTCGGTAGCGACGCTCAAGGTCACATCGAAGAGCAAAGTCGAAGTGCTGCCGCCTGCGAGACCTGTGCTACCGCCAGCAAAACCTGCATCCATTGAGCCCGCACCGCGCGCAAAACCTACGAAAACAGATGATCGCTCACTTCAGGCAGTCAAGCCACCGCCCACCTTACCCCCTCCTGTGATCGAGGTGGATCTACAAGGCAACATGACCTATCGATACTCCCACCACCACACGCATACTCACAAGTCTCACAAGCCTGTGAAAGACCCGCAACCTCGCGTCATCAACATCCCGCCTCCGCCGCCAGGCTTCCCTGGATTCCCGCCAGAGGCCAATTCGGTTGAGCAGCGCACTCTCGAGATCTATCACGTTTGTCGCATTTGCATGCGCCCACGGAGCGAAAAGTACCACCTCGAGCATCCCATCCCAGCCGAAGGCCCGCCGCCTCCGCCGACCATTTGCAGACGCTGTCGCATAAAAAGCGTCGATCAGAAGGATGACCGCACGGAAGTCGTCCACGTTGAAGAGAGCGACAAGGTGAAAATCGGAATCTCCGCTTTCCTTCCCAAAGACAGCCTCTACACCCAAAAAGAAGCGGATGAGGCCACCAAGAAACAACATCAAAAGGGCTACGGCGAAAGGTTCATCCGCGAAGAGTCGTCGGACGATGATGAATCTGAGCGGGTCGTCTATCGATACATGAAGCGGACGAGGAAGTCTGGACCGGATCCACCGGTAGAGAAGAGTGCGGAAGTGTCGGTTGAGAACTTGGCCGCCATGAACTTGATGAACGATCAGTACTCTGTGAAGTCTGACAGGATCCAAACAAGCATGGCAGCGAACGTCAAGACTCGAGTGGAGGACAAGGCTGCGAGCTCTGAATCTTCTGCGCCGGCGTCTGCGCCAGCGAGAAGCCTCAAGTCAAGACCACCTACCGCCAGTGCATGTTCTATTGGACCCATCACGAGAGCCTCAGTCGCTGGCACTAAATCGAGCGTACAGGGAACCGCAAAAGTGACTGGACCTGATACACCAGGCTTCACCGAATCCGAGATTCGCATCTTCGCCCGAGACGAGGTGGAGCGCTATCGACAAGCCGAGCGCATGGTGCACGCTCACCCGAACGCTTTCACGCATGGCCGGCTTGTCCCTATCCCACCTGTGCCAGTCGAGCGCAGGATCGAAGTGGCGACCGATGAAGCAGTGCCAAAGCCATGGGAGGAAACCTCGCTGCCACCTCCTCGGCCGGTTTTTGCGTCACGTCGCCCAGCAAAGTCGGCTGCCAGCAAAGACGAAGCAGACTACACCGAATGGGGCCGTAGCGAGGGCTCGAGACACTCCTATCGCGCGGCTGACAATGCACCCTCTGGAACAAGGTCATCCTCCTCCAGCAGAAGCAGCTCAACCCGCGCCAGTGAACGTCATTCTGCTAGGTATAGCCGCCGCAGTGAGAGTCAGCGATACGAGCGCGATGTTGAGGTTGTTGTTGAGCGCGAGAGGTTGCCACCCATGCCACCCATGCCACCCATGCCACCGCTGCCACCAAAGCAGGTCCCAGATCCACCAGGCGGTGTCAAACAACTCAAGGAGGTCGTCGGCACGATACGAGAGGAGCCCAGGCGCTCCAAGCAGCCCTCTGTCAGTTCAGACAGGCGGCACGACCACACTACCATCGAGGTAACTGAGGAGATTGAGCTGCCTCCGCGTTCTCGCATGCGATCCCCGTCGATTCGATCGACCGATCAGGCAATTTCGCAGCGCGTCAAGGTACTCAGAGGAGAGCCTGATTCAAAACGTCAGCAACACAACAAGCATGCTGCGCCGAAGGAGCGTGAGGAGGCTTCAGTTCGTACTGACAAATCTTACTGGGAAGCCGACGGTACGGTAAGGTCGGCTAGTGACTACTCAGCGATGCGTCAGGAATATCGCACCGAGAACAAAGCCGGCAGTGAACACCATTCGTCGCGGGTTGAGCGAGACACGGTTGTGAAGGAGACTGTGGTTGTTGCGGCGCCGCCGTCGAGGCCGGACCTTCCCAAATTGAGCAGTCACGGGCGCTCAGATGATGCTGAATGGTATGCCTCTCGGGTCAAGAGTGTGAAGAAACACCAACAAGCGCCGGACGACTACGACAAGAAGCGGGAGAAAGAGATTGCAGACGACAAGACCGTCTGGCACCCAGATGATCAGCCAGTACGTGCCGCAGCTTCAGAGAGGCCGTCTTTCAGAGAGCCAGTTTCGGACAGACCGTCTGTGAAGGAAGACTGGGACTGGGAATACAAGAAGCGAGTCTTGACAGCAGTCAATCACCCGGCTGGAGAAAACGAGCGTGCCCGCGAAAGACAAATCATCGAGCGCACATTCAGACGTCGCCATCCCTCGACAACTCAGGCCGAAGAAGTCAGCAGCCAACCTCCTGCAAAAGACAGCAGCAGCCGCGCTGAAGAGAGCCACCACTTGCAACTTCCTCCCGCTCCACCAAGCCCCAAGTTCTCCATCCGCTCCAGGATCGAACAGGCACCCATGGAAGACCGCGGGCGAGGACCGCACATGCAGAGCCCCGAGCAGGCTGCGCATGTGCGCTTTGCGAGTAAGGTCGAGTTTTCGCCAACGCCGCCACGAAGCAACGAATCACTGCCCGAACCACCACAGCAGGTCCCCCAAAGCAGGCCAGCCAGCCAGGTATCGAAAGGAAGTCAGCAGAAGAAGTCGGCGCTCAGAACCCAAATTGACGGCGGTGCCAGCGAGCCGCCGGAGTCTGCCGAAGACCTCATCTATGCTTACGAGGCCAACCGTTCCTTGCGTGGCGGCGCCGTCGAGAAGAGGGAGGATCTCGAGTACGTCTCTGCGAAGAGAGGCAGTTCTCCTTTCACCCCAGAAGTAGCATCACCCAGCACCCGCTCGGAAGCCAGGAGCTTCCACAGCCAGCCGTCTTCTCGCCGCGCAGTCTACGAACGCGAAGATAACCCGCAGCGCGAAGAAGAAGAACGCCGCTGGCGTTCGTCCCGCCGCGATGATGTCGGCCGCCGCCTGTCTCCCTCAGGAGGCGCCGACACCGATACTGCAACCCAACTCAGCCGTCAAAGGCGCCTCGCTCGCGCCCTCAGCGAGAGCCCCTCGCGTGAGAACATGCGTCTGCTTGCACAGAGACAGCGGGAGCAGGAGGCTGACGCGATGAGAGGAAGGCAGGATTGGGATGAGCCGGAGAACGATGGCAAGGGACCGTACAGGGAGGAGGCGAGGACTGAGAGCATGGATGTCTTGTATGGGTCGCCGGAACCACGGAAGCGTGAGTTTGCTGTGCGCGAGAGGTGGTGAGATTGGAAGTCTGGTTGAGTTGGTGAGAGAGAGACCTGCTTGGAGTGGTTGTTTTGGCTGAATCAGAGAAAGGGAGAGACCTGCGTCGAGTGGTCGTAATAACTTGAGCGAGCCTAAGAATCTCCTAGGCGCCTTCATCCGCCGTGGATTGAATACCTAGGTACCTCTGGCCTCCATTGGGACTCTTAACAGTAGCTTTATACGAGTATCAATTATCACTTCAATCAAATTAATGGATCAGCTCAGCTCAATGCCGGTGGTGAAGGTCAAAAACAATCTGCGAGTGAACGATGGGGTTTCTTTAAGTCTGTTGTTGATCTCTCCTATTGTACCTTATCTTACACGAATTGTAGATGTACTAACTAGTAGTTTTTCGTGATGTAGAAGCCTCGTGGAAGGCATCCAATTCGACTGCGTCCCTGTGACCATCGAGTGCACACGTCGTCCAAGGGACTGCTGCGGTGCCATGCGGTCTGCAGTCGCCCAGGTCGTTCCTCGGAATGCGCCATCGGCCATGCGCGATCCTCTGCGATGCAATCGTGTTGCTGTTGTCTCGGACCTTTGCTTAGCGACTGATTGATCGCAGACTCGATCAAGTCGGAAACTTTAGCAGTGTCTCTGTCAGGACAGCCTGGGACCTAGAGGTTTTCGTGGTGGGCGCCTGTTTGACAAGATGGTGTTTTCCGATGTGCGATGCATGGAGAGCACGATCGGCTCATCATCCTTGGCTGTGTTTTTGCAAAATGCGCCCTTTTCGCGATTTTGCCGATTTGCTCAACAACCCCCCAAAGAACTCCCGCGCAGATTCCAACTGGGTATCAGACGAAAAAATGACAGAAAAAAGAAGCGGAACTTCGATCCTCGCTCTAAGACTTGAGCATCTTGTTCCTCTTCTCTCTGCGCCTCAGACGATCCACGCGCTTTGCGTGCATCTTGGCGGCCAACAGCTCGTAGCGCTCTTTCTCTTCCTTCGCGGCGCGCTTGTCCTTGATAGCCTGGACTTTTCTCTGCAAAAAAAAGTGTTAGAAAAAAGCGCAATACCCAGCATATCCATAGAAATCGCAAGACGAACCTGTCGCTCCTGCTCCTTCTCCTCCTTCATCTCCTTCTCCATCTTCCTCACCTCGGCCTCCTGCTTCTGCTTCTCGGCGCGCTTCGCATAGGTGGTCAGGCCGGCGTTTTTGCGGAAAGGCGCCTTGTTCTCGTGCCAGTTCTTGCCGTTCTTCTTCTGTCCGGTGACTTGGGCGGTTTTGGCGCTCAGCGGCGCGGCTGGCGTGGAAGCGACTTGGATGCCCATTATTGAGACGGTTGTGAAAAAAAGGTAAAGGGTGGGGTTTGTAGGGTTATCGGTGGTGCGGTAGTTTGAAGACTTGGGCAAGCAAGCGCGTGCACGTGAAAAAGTTCAAGGATTAGGCAGATTATTATCAGATTGAATCGGATCAGATAATGCGTTGAGCCCGGGTGGAGTTGGTGTCGATTAAACTGGAGTCGGAAAGGTGGAGAATTTGACTGGATTCACGGCGAACGGAACAAATAGAAATGACATGTATCAGCGACGATTTAGACGACATCAGGCCCTCCACAAAGCAGATAGGGCTAAATCGGGCTATCGATAAGGCGGTGACAGTCATTGGGCGCAAAGGCAATACCACCGCTAACTTCGCCCGGCCACGCGTGCGCGACTTATTCACTAACATCCCTCAACCCGAGCAGCGGTGGAGACCATTGGGCCCAAACGACTGTATATTCCCACTGTGATGCTGCACCCATAGTTGAACTCCTTCGCTCGCTCGCGTGCCGCCCACCGACGCCTCTTCTCGCTTCCTGCAAGCCTCCCAAAACTTTTTCTCTCTTCACAGACTCTCCGTTCCATGTGACCAGAAACAAACAAACCCTCAAACCATGGACTCCAAGACCTCGCCCTCTTTCGCCGACTCGGCCCTCGCCCAGACGTCGACAGCGTCACCGCCTAAGCAGGAGAAGGAGCAGGTTGCCTCTCAGGGCATCGAGGCGGCGAAGGATATCGCCTTTGGCAGCATAGCAGGCACCCTCGGCAAGATCGTCGAGTATCCGTTCGACACGGTCAAGGTCCGCTTGCAATCACAGCCCGACCACCTGCCTCTACGCTACGCCGGGCCCTTGGATTGTTTCGCCCAGAGCATCAGGCAAGATGGCGTGAGGGGGTTGTACAGAGGCGTCAGCGCACCGCTGTTCGGCGCCGCCGCGGAGACGTCGTGCTTGTTCTTTTCGTACCGGGTCGCGCAGGACGTTATCCGCAAGTTCAGCGTGCCGACTGGGACACTAAGAGCAGCAGATGATCTGGCGCTGCCCTCTCTCGTTGCGGCTGGCGCCATGTCCGGTGCTGTCACGTCTCTGATCCTCACGCCGATCGAGCTGGTCAAATGCCGCATGCAGGTCCCTCTCACATCCTCCATGGACCCGACTCTCAGGAACGCATCGATCGGCCCTCTCGCCGTTATAAAAGAAGTATACAGGCGGGAAGGTGTAGCTGGATTCTGGCGCGGACAACTCGGGACGTTGCTTCGTGAGACTGGTGGTGGAGCGGCGTGGTTTGGCTGCTACGAGACATTCTCGCTCTTCTTCCGGCAACGCGCACAAGCCGCTACAGGCGAGAGTGACCCCAAGCTGCCAATCTGGCAGAGCATGCTCGCCGGAGCCGGAGCTGGACTCGGCTACAACTTCTCCTTCTTCCCGGCGGACACGATCAAGTCGAAAATGCAGACTGGCGACCTGGCCTCTATCGGCGCCACCGGAGGTAGGCAGACGTTTATGGAAGTCGGCCGCGCCCTGTACCGCACACACGGCTTGAAGGGATTGTACCGCGGCTGCGGCATTACGCTCTTGAGGAGCGCGCCCAGCTCGGCTCTGATCTTCACGATATATGAAACTTTGAGGACGCAGTTTGGTTAGAGGTCTGTCGCTGTTCCGCAGGGAATTGGAAGGCTATGAAGAGAAGGGATGACCCATCGGGTAAGGGAAGGGGAAAAAGCATTTTTACGACACAACATTGTTCCTTTGCATGGCATTTGAGCGAGTCTTTCGGCATAGCATTGGCGTTATTCGGCGCGATGCTTCTTTACGAGCTGTGGTTTGGATGGAGAGAGATGAGGGTCGTTTGGAACTCTGGAGGTTAAGACAAGAGATGGAGGTCAAGAGAAACCGGGTTGCATGAATTTATAGATCGTATTACACCGACTAGAGATAGGAAGCATTCAATTTGCCCATTCAACAATTTCCCTCCCATCAAATTCCAACGATCGTGTTACGTCGCACCACCCTGCTACTCCCCAATAACATAAGTACACCCCTCCTTCCCCATCCAAACCTCATGCCTCCTCCCCGCCTCAACATCCAGCCGCCCGCCCACCCCAAACGTCTCCTTCGTCGGCTGCGCGTCGTCCGGGTACGAGACTGTCAACTCCCCGCTGAGGATCAGGTGCGTCGTGAGACCAGAGTGTTTGTGCGGCGAGTAGTATGAGTTGCTGTTGGGGTAAAAGTAAGAAGCGCGTTCGTTGTAATCGTGGTCGGGCATCGTTAATCGTGGAGCGAGATGCTTTTTTTTGTGCTTCCACATGCGACGAATAAACAGGAAGTACAGCATCTCCGGCGGGATGATAGGTATGTAGGTAACAGTGTGTGACTTACGGTCCGTCTGACCAGGTGAAGACGTGCCCGAAACCCCATGATCGCACTTCTTTCTCTGCCGCGGCTCGTGATTTGGTCATGTTTAGGGATTTGTCCTGATAGGTAGTGATCGTTCTGGCTTTGATGGTCGATGACTCGGTTCGCGATTTGATGGGGATGTATGGTAGGTACTATCTGTTCCAGAAGATCTCTAACCGCGTGCTCAACATGACATGAGGCAAAAGATGTGACGTCGTGGGTCGGAACCTTTCGAAGGATCTAAACCGCCGCCGTTGCCGAGCCGTGGGAGCGCAAGTTCAACTGTTTGTTGGCGATCGACAAAGCGAGATGGAAAAATACCTTACCCAGTATTAAACATCATATTAGTTGATATCACGCGGTGAATTATCGAGTTCTCAGTGCACTTCCAACCAACACAATCGGCCGCGTGTCGTTGTTTGCTGTTCGAGTGTTTTGTAAGATGCAAGTGCTGTCTGCCGCGCCGCTTACTTCCAGGTTCTCACGTCCCCTGTCTTCAGCTTGAGCAGCTACCTACCCAATCTATTCACCACACCGACTCGTCTGCTGCAGCCGACATGCTAGCGACCGAGCGTCACTGAGTTCATCCCACGCGACGTCCTGATATCCTGAATACTGCTATCAACCCAGTCTGACAACGACTCTTTTCCATAACAAAAAGGAATTACTGTTCCTGAGTGCCGAACCCCACCATGGCAAGCACCGCCAGCCCTATCGAGCTGACACCGGCGATCGTTAAGCACGCCAAAGCAGTTTTCGAATCCAACCACAAACCTACTACTTCGACTTCAGAAGTTGGCACAACCAGCGATACTACTACCGACTTCGACGCCTTTCTGAAAAACCTCACACCAGTCAAGGCCCTGCCTGCCCCGCCGGCTGCACTCGACACATCTCACGCCATCTCGAATTACTACATCTCCAGCTCGCACAACACCTACCTCACAGGCAACCAGCTCTGGAGCAAAAGCAGCACAGACGCCTACAAGGACGTCCTTAAGCGCGGATGTCGCTGCATCGAAATCGACGTCTGGGATGGCGACACGCCTTCCAACTCTTCTGTGTCATCTTCTGACGACGAGTATCAAGGAGGCAAGAAGGAAGGTGCCGAAGTTGGAAAGCTACGGGGTCTGGTAAAGCGAGGTCTCAACCGGTTCAGGTCGAACAGCAGCAGCAAAGCCGCCGAGAAACCGGCAGCTCCAGAGTCGCCCATGGCCGAGCAGCCACCCATGATGCCCGTCCCGTGGCGGACTGGAAGCGAACGTGCGGAGCCTATGGTCTATCATGGCTATACTGCGACGACCGAGCTGCCTTTCCGCAGAGTCGCCGAAGTCGTGCGTGACTATGCGTTCTGCAAGACCGACTTGCCGCTCATTGTCAGTTTCGAAGTCCACACGAGCCACGAGCAGCAGGAAATCATGGTGGAGATCATCAACGATTACTGGAAGCCTTACCTGGTCCCCAGGCCGGACAATTTCGATGAGGCGACGCCTTTGCCCCCGTTGAGCAGTTTGAAGAACCGCATCTTGATCAAAGTGAAGTACACTCCGCCGGAGAAGGCCAAGAAGTCGAAAATGGACACAACATTGTCGAAAACGAACTCCAGAGACGATACGGAGTCGTCGGAAGACGACTTGGCTACGGAGCCTGCGAAACAGGGTAAGATCCTCGAGTCGCTGGGGAAGCTCGGCGTCTACACACGGAGCTGCCACTTCGACAGCTTTGAGCAGCCCGAAGCCAAAATCCCCACGCACATCTTCGCGCTGTCCGAGAAGAAGCTGTTGGATTTGCATGAATCGGCGCCTGACGCTGTCTTTGGTCATAATGTGGACTTTTTGATGCGCGCTTATCCGAAGGGTACGCGGGTGAGGTCCTCGAATCTGGACCCTGCACCTTTCTGGCGTCTAGGCATTCAGATGGTGGCGTTGAACTGGCAGCAGATGAACGCCGCGGTGATGCTGAACGAGGCCATGTTCACGTGGACTGGTGGGTGGGTGCTGAAGCCCGAAGGGTTCCGTAGGACCAGTGGCGGTGTTGGTGAGATCAAGAAGTGCAATTTCGACCTGTCTGTTCGGGTACTCGCTGCAAAGGGACTCGATCCGGGAGGCAAAACGCCAGATGTGAGTTGACTTGAGATCGCCGAGGGTTTCCTCGCCACTGATACTGATCGTTTTCCAGGCATACGTCAAGTGTGAGCTCCATGTTGCTAGCCCGGACGAGCAGGAAGGCGGTCAGATTCCGAAAGGCGGAAAGAACAAAGGTGGCGAGTGGAAGCGCAAGACGGCAAGCCACAGTAGCCATGATCCCGACTTCTCAGCTGAGACGATGGATTTCCTCGGAGTGTCGGGCGCCATTCCGGAACTGAGTTTTGTCAGGTATGTTGAGATGTTTCCCTTTCAGTACGATGAGGGCTTCAAGAGCCCGCAATTTGGCCATGCGACGCTTCACAACAAGGGCAATCCCGCGCGTGTCTTGTGGAACAAAGTTGTCGTCATCACACATTTATATTAAACACAAGACTCGACAAGTGGGTCTTGCTGGATGAAATGTGACGGAGATGCTCACCGCTTTGTTTTGTGAGCGCTTGGGATCTGCTTCGAGGTCGTGTAATGGTATAGATCGCGCCATTGATCGATCATGCACAACGAGGCGCTGGTCGAAATTTTATCGATGGCTGCAGCCTATTTTCGAAATCAGGGCAAAATCAGCTGACATGTGCATTTCAATCCAGGTTCAAGGTCATGGACGACGACGCTTTCCAGAAGGATCGTATGATTGCGTGGGCATGCTTCCGCCTCGACCGATTCCCGCAAGGTCTACAGCTCCTGGCATTGCATGGGATCGACGGGAAGCCAACGGGGGGTCTTCTGCTGGTCAGCTCTCAGATAGTGTACAAGTGAGCGGTTCGATATCGCGGGACGAATGAACGGCCGGTTTGTCAGCTCGCATGATTTCTGATCTTCCGCGCTGCGATCAGCCGGTTGAAATTTTGACAGCTCAAAGTTGTGAGTTTTCGTAGTCGTACGACCCACCTCGCGACATGTTGTGTCTGGATATGAACGCGTGAAACACGGAAGAGCAGGGAGCCGGACGTGTGGGCCGTCGCTTGGGGGCATCGATCAGAATCTCCAGAAGATAGATCTCCCGAGTAGAAGGAGGAGGCTGCACTAGCGGATTAGACTTGACATCTGCAGCCACCATGCAGCATCCCTGGCTAATATCCCGTCCGGACATGCCGGGGTATGGTGCAAGTAGCTTGGCCCTGAAAGACTCAATGGAGATGGGCCGGCGCGCAGCCATCGCCGTGCATCCAAAGAATGCTATAGGCGGAGGAGGGAAGGCGCACGATGACGGGAGTGGGCTGCGGTGGATGGGGATGGGGGTGTAAGACCCGAGAGTGTACCCGCAGGAGTGGAGATGGAGAGGTGAGGTCGCGCTCGAAGCGTTGGACGCGCGAATGCCAAGCCCAAGTCCGTCGGAGCCAATGCCTTTCTTCTTGCTGTGACCGGTCCACTCCCTCATGCAACCAAACGAACCAGTAACAGGTAACAGGCGGCAAACGAACACGACGGGCACGGCGAACATGCCCTCCACAGCGCATTGCGGCAGCTCTCACCAGTCTGTGCAGTGCAGTCGGTTCCACCCGGACACCTGATCAACACGCACTGCGCCCGGCTTCTCCGCCGCTTGCGCCATTCATTCGTCTGAATCGTCTCAGGCAGGAAGCAATAATCCGAAGCCAGGGCTGTCTACTGTGTGCAGTATATAGAATACGTGGCATGCCAGACGGAGACTGGGTAAGCATGGTGGGCCTGCCCTGTCAAACCCACGCGATTGCTGTACAGTATATTCTAATCCTTGTCGCCATCCTCCCGCCAGCCCTGCCGAACGAATCTCTGACCTGCCTTCCTTTCCGATACGTCACAAATATGCCGGCCTCATTTGATCGGATCTCATGAAACCAATCGTCCAACACCCAGGCACGCTGCCCACGTCGCGGCACCGGCACTTGCGGCTACCAACAGCCACCGTGTTACGCCTTACCGTCCCGTTGTGCTCGAGGCTCGAGAGCGTGCCAGCCTTTTCGATTGCATTGCATTGCAATGCCGCCTCCGTGCTCGCGACTGTACGCGGCCTCTCACCACTACTCAGACCATTCTGTGGTTTATATGCAGCGCCGTTGCTCTGGTATAGCTGCCCTCGGTACTGGTGTGTGTAACCGTCTTTAGTCCTTGCGATGCCAAAACTCGCTAGCTCCCCCACCGCCGACCAGGAACCTGGGCCTAATTGGGAGCACGTCCTTCCTGCAAGACTTCGCACTACGACTCCATACCCGGTGCAGACTTGTCTGCATCGTTTAGCACAATCAATCAAAACAACGAGGGCGGCTACGGGTCGCTGCATCCGCAATCGTACGCGCATTAATTGCCAGTCGAAAGGCTAACCGGGGTCGCAAGTACCGTATGCGTGCAAGTGCGACCTCCAGGTTGACCTGAGCTCGCGCAGTACACCGTGACCATGTCACGACGAGTATGTGGGCAGCCGCCGACTGGGCCAGAATTCTCTCTCACACGCACCGTAACAACTCTCTTCCTTTCGTGCTCGACCATTGGGATAGCTCACTAACCATGCTGTCGGGTTTCACGCAGATGATGACGGACCCTGAACCTTAGCCCTCAATGGCACCGATGCGAACAAAGTGTATAAGTATACTCTCGAACCATCCTCCTTCCAATTGCTTCTTCTCTCTATCCAAACCATCCAGCGCTTCACATCCTTCGTCCAGTCCAGCATCAATCCCGACTACAACAACACATCACACTTGATACATCCATCCATCTCATCAAACTTCCTTCGACCGCCCCGAAACCTCGACTCCACACTACCCAAGCCCACCACAGCCACCATCACAATGACTTACAACGCCCGCCGCTGCGAGACTCTCCAACGTCTCGGCATTGAACAGCTCCCCTCTCTTTACAGCGACCGCATGAGCCAGAAGGTAGAATACAGCGACGCCAGCGAGATGATCTCTCCCCTCGGAGGCAACCTTCCCGTCCGCACAATGCCGGTTAGTGATCCTCTTCATGACGATGTCTTCCAAACCGATCAAGTCGTTAAACGTACCGTCCGAGCTGACACCAACACCAGGTCCCCGGCAAGAGATGTCCGTGTTGCAAATCCCGCGGCTACACAGTCTGGGTGATACCCGGCAAGCGATGCCCACAGTGCGGAGCCGAAGTCAACTAGCCAATGGTACAACGCAAGCCAAAAGTAATGTCCTAATCGGCGGGGTTTTCTTAGCTCCGGCCGGCTCGTCACCTAATCGTAGAAACGCATGCTGTCAGCTCTTACTATCCTTATCGTCGCTCGTGTTGTTCTCAATTCAGTAGTATATAACTTTTAAGGAGTCTTAATTATTATATCTTTACTGCTAGGCTCGTCCTTATTGTTATAGCTATACTATACTACTAAATTAACTGCTCACTATATAGTAGTAGCTACGTCTTTATCGACTACTCCGCTATATATTAATAAGGTCTTAAAGTATATAAAGATAACTACTATAACTACTAGCCTTATTAGTAGTAGAGATATATATATAAAGTTAGTACTAGCTTATTAAGAGGAGGTTATAAGAGAGGCTATGCTAGAGCCTATATAATATATTACTCTACTAGCATTTAGGGGCCCTATAACTAGAGTCTTTAGATACTCGGTATAGTAGTTATTAAGATATCCTAAGGATAGTTAGCTTCTTACTAATAGTAAGTTTTAATTATTAGATACTATAGACGCCTTTAGTAAGGCTAGTATATTTATCGACTATAGTATAGCTAAATACTCTATATCGCCTTATATACTCGATTGTAAGTAGCTTCTAGTTAACTATATTAGCCTTATAGAGTATAATTAGGTAGTAAGTAGTATATTAACTAAGGTATCCTACTCTAGGCTTATCGAGTATATATAGAAGTAGTATAGTAATAGTAAGCGCTTACTTACTTTAAAGACTATTATAATAATAAAAGATATTATAATAGAGGATATCGCTACTATTGCTACTAGTACTAATAATACTTCTACTAATATATTAAGAGTCTATAATACTCCTACTACTACTATAACCTTAAGGTATAGTACGCTTACTCTAGGGATCTAAAATATAGCTACTAACTAAGTATATACTAAGTTACTAAATAAGTAGTTATTACTCTAAGCTACTAGTAACTAGTCTAGTAAGATTACTAAGAGGTAGACCTATATATAGTAAGCGTATCTCTTTTACTATAAGAGGTTATATTACTAGACTATAGCCGATAAGGTACCTTACTATATTTCTATTATTTCTTTAGTTCTTACTTCTTAGACTAAAGGTATAAGAGATAAGACTCTTATTTCTATTAAGCCTACTTCTACTATAATAGGATATATAATAAGTACTAAATATAAGGACTATATTACTTAGAGTAGTCGTAGTAGAGGTTTAAAGAGTAATAGTACTCCGATCTACTAAACTATTAATAATTAGCCTCTATTACCTATTATACTACTACTAGTACTAATATACCTTATAATAAGGACGTCTAGTAGTAGAATATACTAGAGTTCTATAAGGATACTATCGCCGGAGTAATTAGGATTAGAGTAGCTAGATACGTTCTTTACTTAGTATAAGATAATCGATCTAGAGTAGTATAGCCTAGGTTATTATCTTAATAAGATCCTTATTCTTATAAAGGTAAATAGTAATAATATATATACTATAGTAAACATTAACTAGAAAGATTAGTATAGAGATATTAATATTATAGATAGTTATTAAAAGAGACTAAAGATAAGTATAAAGTGTTAGGTTAATAAAGGGATACTAGTTATTTAGAATCTAATCTAACTTTAAAGACTAGTACTACTACTATACTATATTATTTTTTAATTTTACTTTATTTATATTATTAGTAATATATTATAACGCCTAGATAGACGTCTACGCTAAAGTATAGGGTCTATTACGTAATAATAGAGTACGGGTTACGTAACCTATAGGCTACTCTACTATAGTATACTCTACTACTCTATAGATATAGAGTAGAGCGTAGGAACGAACAAGTCTCCTTAGTATATAGGATAGTTAGGTTTCTATCTTTTATAGGAGCCTCGTACTTAACTTATATATTAGAGTTAGTAATTATAACGAATAGTATTTATTATACTAACTACTTCTTCCCTCGCCTTAGTTAACCCTTAGTTTAACCCGATTAACCTAGCGGTATACTACCCCGTTATATAATAGTCTATTTACTAGTATATATTAATTTTAATTAAATCTGGTTATTAGTTCCTTTAATATTAATTTATAAAGAATTATACTTAGAGTCTAAGAATTCTCTTACTAAGGCTAACTTTAGCTAGTTATTATAGGTATTAGAAGCTATAGGAAGAAAATAGAACTAAGTAGAATGTTCTATATTCTAATATAGAAATACTATTATTTTAGATAGTAATTCTAAAGGAATAATATAGTAAATTTACTTTAAACTAATATATTAAATAGATATATATAGACGCTATATAGAGAACTAAATAGGTTAAGAAAATAGCTTAATTTAAGTAAGTAGTACTATCTTAAAGTTTAGGATTTTTAATCTAGAAACATTAACTTTCTTAAGATTAACTACTTAATTACTCTAAGTAAGAGAGATCTTAGTATCTTACTACTTATTAATAATAATATTATCTATATACCTATAATTATTAAACTAAGTACTAGTATCCTAAGTAGCCTTATCTACTATATATACTATAAATAAGTAGACTTAAATAGATATAAAATCTAAGTAGTTAACTTCTATAATCTACTACTAATACTACCGCCTATGATACTAGGAAGGTAGACTAGAGCTTATTTAGAAGCTACTTATTATAGAGAGCTCTAGAACTACCTAATATATAAGACCTAGAGCTACTAGCTACTTCCTTTACTAATATAATTAGTACTATAGTAAAACTAAGTATTCCTAAGTCCTATAAATTACTATACTCTAAACTATAGTAGTTAGAGGACCTAAGAGTACTTAGGAAGTCCCTAGCTAAGTACTATAAGGCTCTATATACTATAGATAATAAAAATCGAGAATTCTACTTTCTAGTCTACTTTTTAGTATAAAATTTATACTTTTAAACTATTAAGAAAGTAAAGTAAGACTATTAGAACTTATTCCTTAAGAAGATAGACCCTAAGTCTATCTTTAAGACTATATCCTATACTAGACTATTAATATAAGGTTTAATTCTATCTATTAAAAGAAGTAACCCCTTTTATAGTAAGTATAAAGCCTTTCGAAAGACTCTATTCTCTAAGCCTCTACTAGCCTCTAGGCCTATTACTAGATCTCTATTTAACTATAATTAGGACTAGCTTCTAGTCTCTATTAAAGAGCTAGAATAGGCCTATAGCTTAATAGTAGTAAAAGGAAAAACTCTAGACCTAGATAGAATTATATAGGAGATAATAGCTAAGATATTCTAAGCTATTCTAGATATCTTCCTTAAGATCTATAGGACGCTAATAGATAAGGGCTACTACTCTAAATATTAGTACTAAGCTACTAGAGCTATTCTTATAAACCCTAGTAAACTAGACTATTCTATTCTAAAGGTATATAGAATTATCTTACTACTTAACTACCTAGGTAAAGTTAGTAAGCGAATTCTAGCTAAATAGCTTAGTATTATAGTAGAGAATAGTCCTCTACTATATAACTCCTAGATAGGAGAGTATAGAAAGAAATCTAATATCGATATAGCTATACTTCTTACTAATTTTATTAAAAGTAGTAGAGCTAAATAGTATAAAACCTCTATTATTTTCCTAAATAATAAGAGTACTTTCGACTAGGTTATAAAGAGTAGACTACTCTAAATAATATAATCTCTATACCTATAGACGTACTTAATTAATTAGACTAGAACCTTCTTAGAAGAATATTTAATTTAACTAGCCTTTAATAGGTAGATTAAAGACTTCTTCGAAGTAGAAATAGGTATACTTTAAGGTAGCTCTATCTCTCCTATTCTATTTCTTATCTATATCCGAGACCTATTCTTAGATCTAGAAGAAGTTACTCTACTTAGCTATATAGATAATATAGCTCTTACTATATTATCTTCTAGCTATAAAAGAAACGTATAGATACTTTAGAGAGAGGTTAAGAAGCTTATAGTAACTAGTTAGAAGTAGGTAATTTAATTTAATCTAGCTAAGACTAAATTACTTTACTTTATCTAGAATAAAAAGACCTAGAAATCGACTATCTTACTATCTACTAGCGAGACTATTAGACTAGCTTAAAACACTATATAGTAGCTAGATATCTAGTTCGATCTCTACCCTAACTTTACTAAATATATTAAAATCTACTCTACTAAAGCCCTAGCTATATTTAATTAAATAAATAGACTAGCTAATCTAGAGAGTAGATTAATAGCGAATTCCTTATAATAGATCTACTATACCTATATCGATAGCGTCCTAGACTATAGTTCTTCTATATAGTAGAAGCCTAGTTAGTCTATTAAAGTACTAGAATTACTTTAAAATAAGGTAGTAAAAAGAATTCTAGAAGTATTCTAAATAGTACTAGCTTTTCTAGTATTATTAGAAGTAGAGCTTCTACTACTAAATATCTAACTTAAATACCTATTAGTCTTATATAGCTTATAGGTAAAAAGCCTACTAGATAATTATCTAGTAAAATAGGCTATTAAAAGACTAAGTCTACTACCTAAGACTAGGCCTCTATCTAATAGTATCGAGATTATAATACTAAAGGAATAGACTTAATTATAAGGTATAAAGCGAAGATAAAAGGCCTACTCTAAATTATTAAAAAGTAAAGTAACTAAGCTACTAAAGAAAGAAGTTAACTAGTTATAGAAAAAAGAGTTTAATCTAGCTAAAACTAGATAAGACTACTACTCTAGAAGCTACTTTTAGATATACGAATAGTTATCTAACTACTTAATAAAAGTAAAGTATAAAAGAATTATTTTAAGTATACAATATATACTTAAAATTAGATATAGGTACCTTAAAATATATCTTAAGAGGATAGATATAGCTAGCTCTAATCTATACTACTATAGTAGTATAAAATAGACTACTAAGTATCTACTTCTTTTATATTTAGAATACTCTAAAACTTAGCTAACTAGACTAAAGAGTACTATACTCTTAGGTCTAGTTTTTAAGAGTAAAGAGGATCGAGCGATAGTTCTATAATTTATTTAATAAATAAGGATTATAATATAATAATATTATCTATCTAGGGCCGAAGAAGAAGATAGTAGAGATAATAATACCTAGCTATAGCTACTATAATAACTTTCTTTAATTTTATAGCTATTTTACTATTTTATTTTTATTTATAATCGGAGGAAATCCTAGTATTAAAGAACTAGAGGAACATAATAAGCTAATAAGGTATTAGCTACTAGCTACTTATCTTATATAGTCTTAGACTTATATAGATATTAATAGAATAAATAAATAAATAAACTATAAATAAGCCGAAGTTAGAGAATATATCTACCTTCTAGATATTTCTTCTTATCTATACCTTTAATATATTAAAAGATTACTCGATTAGATTAAAGTCTAGCGAATATAGTAGTAGGAACTTAAGCTATAGGCTATAGTTAGTATATAGCTACTTTACTAGATTTAAGCTATAGTAGAAGGTATTATCTATTATAACAATTATACTAGTATATAAATAAGTATAAGGTCTAGTTATAGATAAATCGTAATATATAGATAACTATATAGGGATATAGTAACGTATAGTATATTAGCCTACTACTAAGAGAGTAGGAGATATAAAGACTAAACGCTACCGTTTCGCCTCCGTAACGGGGGCGCTACGTATATAAGGAAAACGTACCGTACGGGCTTTAGCCTAGCTATAGTACGGCTAACCGGAGCCCCTAATATACGTAACCGGAAACCGATTATTATAGAGGGTAAAGCTAACCTATACTAAATAGACTAAGAACCTAGATCTATACTTATTAGTATATAACTACCTAATCGTAAGCTACTCGAAGCGTCCGAAGGTAGTAATAATAATAGCCTAATAGAAGAAACTCTTTAATAATTATAAGGAGTTCCTTCGTAATAATCTAAACGAAGCCGAACGCTAGGATAAGAAGTTCTACGACCCTATTATAAAGTAAATCCGTAACGAGAGCCGTAACGGAGGAAATAACTTAAGACCCTAGAACTCCGGCTCCTAGGACGCGAGAAGAGTAGTCGGTTAGCTCGATAACTTTAGGTTAAGTACTATCTTCCTTCGAGTTAATATAGTAGTTTAGTTTAACGACTTCTATAATAAGCTCCTTCTCGATAGAGGCTCGAACGCTTATATTATAAAAAACCCTATAATTAGGATATTTACTCTAACGGGAATATCTAACTCTATAATTAAGACTAGCCCCTACTCCTAGAAAGCTATCGTTAAAGGCGACCTAATTATCGACCTATACGTTATAAAAGGCGAGCTTATCGACCTAAAACTAGTAGACGTCTTATATATTCTAGGCTTTTATACTAATATCGTCTCCGAAATCTAAATATATAACGTAGGACTCTAGATTAACGGTAAGAACGATATCTAGAAAGATACGAACGATTATCCTATTACTATAATTAAGAGGAAGGAAGGATTCCCTTACCTAAACTTTAAATATAAACGTATTAGAGCCCTAACCTAGGAAATCGTATTATAGCTCCGAAACGGAAGTAAGCTTTATACCGTTAAATAGATAATTAACTTATTCCGTAATAGCGATAATCCCCTTTAACTCGCTACGCCCGTAAGGATTAACGCTATATAAGCGTCTAATTAGCCCCTTTATAAAAGGAAACTTATAGGTATATAATAGTATATAATTTTCGGATATATAAGTAAAGAACGCCTTACCTATTTATAGGTAAATATAGAAGGAGTAGTAGTACGAGACATTAAATCTATCCTACTAGAATACGAGTACGATACCTATATAAAAGTAAAAGAACGCCGTAGAATCTCTCGTAGGAAACGGATTAAGACGTATCTTCTAGAACTATTAACCGATATCTCCGTAGATATTTAGTAGTATAAACTCGGATTTAACGGCTATAAATATATAATTTATACCTACGATAAAGTTATAAAGCTTTACTTTATATAGACCTTCGTAAGTATATTCTAGAACGGTCTTATCGAATACTACTAGGAACTCCGGAGATTTATAAAGACCCTCGGATAAGAAATCTATATTCTTAGTTCTAATAATAATACGATTATAGGCTTAACTTTCCGCTCTAGACTATAGAGAGATAATATTACCTAGTATCTAACGGCGCTATATATACTAGCCTAAGATCTAGTAGAGCGAGCTAGAGGATTAATTATAAAAATAGCTAGAAGTATAGTAATCGAAGCTAATTTACCTAATAATCTATAGCTAGAACTAGTAGCCTTAGCCGCCTATATTCTTAATCGTATCCCGATACGATCGCTTAAGTATAAGACTCTGTTCGAAGTAGCGACCGGTAATAAGCCTTTAATCGCTTACTTATATAGAGTAGGATTACGAGCCTACGCTTATAAGATAAATAAGAAGCGAGACCTCCTAAAATTAAGGAAGCTCGATAGTCGTTATTATATTAGCTACCTTCTCGGCTTAAAAGGATAAAATATCTACCGGATCTAGATTCCCTTAAGGGGTAAAGTTATTAGAACTAGAGATATCGTATTTAACGAATTAACTAACTACGAAGGCCTATACGACGTAGATCTCGCGTACGCCCTTTAATAAGATATTAGATTCGCCGTTAACCTAGAATTTCCCTAGGCGGTAACCGCCTAATAATTCCGAGATTTACTAGATAATAGCTAGTTCGAAGAAATACTACTCTCCGCGGATAAAGAACCGGCTAATAAATACTATATTCCTCTAACTAAAGGGGTAAGAGACTAGCCTATCGTCATTATTAATAAGGTTTATCTAGATTATAACGCGGATAACAGAGTTAGTAAATAATTAGACGATAATATTAAAGAATTCCGCTAAATCGATCCGGATAAATAGATAATCGACCCCGATTAGGAGTATAACGTCGAGACGTATATCCTAGGCTAGGACTCTCTTCTCGAGAATACGGAGCGAGATCTTATAGAATTTAGTTAATAGAATCTAGATAAACTCTTATTTACCCTAAATTAATTAACGATTAACTAAGGATCTTAGTTAATAATCGAAGATTCTACTACTCTAATAGATATTAATTAGATTCCCTTATAATATCTCGATAATAAACTAGCTTATATATATAATATTATAGTAATTCGAGCGTACTCCGAAGAGATCGAAGCTTTTAACTAGAAGCGAATCTTTACGGTAATCTATAATAAGATAGAGTAGTTTAAACAAATAGAAGGAAGCCTCTAAAGACGCCTATTAGTCTCTAATCTACTACTAGAACCCCGTCGTTAGAAAGAACTCGAGAAGTACTCTTACTTAAAGGAGTTTATCGAAGTAGTAGAGGTCGAATTTAATAAATACGGATCTACCGAAACCTAGTTTATAATTAATTATAACTAAGTAACTATAAAACTAATACCCCTTATATAGGTATTTAAATATAAAGGTAACGAGCTTAGGAAACTTACTAAGTTTAAGGCTAGGGTATTACGAAGTAACTAGACTAGACCCTAAATACGTAATATAGCTAATCGGTATATACGGATAACCGTAGTACCTATATTATCTTTCTTCGGTTCCCTAAGAACCCTCTTATATATACTATCTTATAACCTTTATTACCTAATTATATAACCCTCTAATATAGGGTCTACGCCCGTAGCGATCTCTAGAAGGTTAACGAGAATACCTACGTAGCTACGCTTAGTTCTAGGATTTTTAGAGTTATAATAGCCTTAATCGTAAAGCTTAACCTAGAAACGGAATAGATAGATATCGTTAATATATTCCTAAATATACGACTCCTAAGTCCTATCTACCTAGAAATACCGGACGGATACCGTAATCGCCCTAAATTTAAGGATAAAGTCCTAAAATATATAAAGGCGCTATACGGATTTAAGATCTCCCTAAGGCTCTAGTATAATCTCCTTAAAGACGAGCTCGATATACTCGGTTTTAGGGAGATTAAATAGTATATCTTTAAAAGGGAGGAGACTTTCCTATTCTTCTTTATTAATAATATTATTATAGCCTTTCCGGAAAAGTCTAGAAAAGAGGTTAATCGGATTATCGATTAAATTAAAGATCGATTCGAGATTAAATAGCTCGGTTAACTCTAATAGTTCTATAGAATTAAGGTAACTCGCGACCGTATAAAGAAAGTCTAGGAAACGTAGGATACGTACTTCGATAAACTTATAGCGAGGTATAATCTCCTAATTCTAACTAAGTTAATAAAGGTTCTATTACCTTCCTCTTTCGAATCTAGTAACGAAGCCCCGGTATCTTAAGAGCTTATTAACCTCTTTAGAAGTAGAGTAGGTAGTATTAACTTTATAGCTACTTAAATAAGACTAGATATCGCGTTTACTACGTCTCTATTATCCTAAAATCTTAAGAATACGAGCGAGAAATATATTAAGGTAGCCGAGTATCTTATTTAGTACCTCTACTATACTCGTAACCTAGGTCTTCGTTATAGCGATTAGCCTAAAGGCGAGTAAGAGATATTCGGAGCTTTAGATATATTATTCGCGGATAATACCGAAACTTATCGATTAAGTAAAGGATTCGTATACTTCCTATATAGTAGTCCGATCGATTAGAAGGCTATTCGTTAGACGATAGTTACTAAATCTAGTATAGAAGTAGAGCTATATAGCTTAAGCTATACTATATCTAAGATAATATAGTAGGAGAGGATTCTATCTAAGATTAATATAGTATTAACCTTAAAACCTATTCTTTACTATAATAATCGCTAGACTCTTAGAGTCGTAACTAGAGAATCCTATAAACTCTATATATATATAAGATACCTCGATATTTAGTAGTTCTAGATATATAAGAAAGTCGCTAATAGAGTAATTAAAGTTAAGTAGAAGGTTACTACCGAAATCCTACGCCGCGGGCGTAGGCGTCGCCGCCCGCTATAAGTAAGCCGGTACGTAATAATAGAGTATAGGTTATATAACCTATAGACTACTCTAAAATAGTCTACTCTATTACTCTATTACTCTATATACTCTACTACTCTATAGATATAGACTAAAATATAGTAAATAAAAAATCTCCTAAGTAA